>CCAG010019817.1:0-12438 GCA_001077435.1 Glossina morsitans morsitans | reverse complement strand
GAGCATGAGATTTAATAACAATAAAAAAAAAACCGAAAAAAAGAAATGAAAAATAGAGGAATTGAGGAAAATGTTTTCAAAAACGAAAGCAACACAACAGAAAACAAAATGTATTTCGTTTAAAACGACACTGAAATACACTCTCAATTTAATTAAACTTCAATTCTGTACACTATCGAGGACACGAGCAATTGCTTAAATAATTATATATTTCAATAAAAAATTTATTTTGTGAAAAATTAATTAGCAAGACATTAACAATCTTTGAGAGCTTTTAATTAATTAATAATCTTCCATCGCATATGCCACGCCTATCGGGACAACTAGTTATCAGAATTCTTAGCTCTTAGAAAGCTCTGGGTAGCTTAACTTGAAATTGACATTTAATTTACAAGAGCAAATTAAAAGCAATTTATATTGGGAGAGTGTTTCAGTTTCTCTCTTTTTTTACTCGTGATTATATTTTTTATTATTCTCTTTTTAGAAGTGAAGTGAGATATTAGCAACAATAATTAATCGGACAGCCCCAACATTACATTTTCGGCTAAGTGAAAAGCGGTGACACGGACAACCAAAATGTGAGAGACCTTGAAAGGTGGTAGGAAAATAAAAAGGACAGACACCAAGGGGTCCCTAAGGAGGGGGAGAGAGACAGATAATTGAATAGTTAATGGTATGGACATATCAAGGACAGATAAAGTGCCAATAAATCACTAAGACTTGACAGACCAAGGTCTGATAAAGGTATAGCCACAGAGAGACAAGAACGCGCAGTACATAGGAAGCCTTGCATACAGATAGAAGACAACAGTACAGATTACTTATCCAGGGAAGAAGATACAAAGAATGCAAATATGGAGAGACAAAGACGAATGGACGGATGGAGTGGACGACGACATAAGACATCGCAAAGAGGAGTCCATTTGGGATAACATCAATGTTGGTATGAATTGTGTGCTTGTCGCTCTCGCATTTGGCAGAGTCTCATGCCGTAAGCTTATTAATAGATTCAAGTTTACCCGAAATGCTGATAAGCCTATGTGGTCGTATATTTCGTTTCGTAATGATTACGCTCTTTTTATGTAAGCAGATGACACCTTTACGTTTTGCAGACGTAAGGCACATAATTTGCATTCGTTCGAAATCTAAATTAACGAGTCTTTAGCAATTGTTAGCTCCTGGATGATAGATAACAGTCTAAGGCTAAAGCCTTATTCTTCAATTCTCTCCTGCTGAGTCATCCAACTTTAATATAGAAATACCTGGGTATCCCATTGATCTTGTAGCTTCATTGTAATGTCTTGGGGTAACCCTTCATTGGAAACTCAACTTTGGCCGCGAGATTGTCAATGTCTCCCCAAAAGTTTGTCTTACGCTCCGTAAAATGCACAATCTAAATCTATATCAGTCTGCGCAGGTTAAACATACCATTGCCCATTTGCTCATTATGACGCAGACTAACTATTGTATGGAAGCCTTTTCTGGGTGCCTAAGGTATAACTTATATAAACTTGAAAGTATTGTTAACTGTTTTACACTACACAACTTAGAGACCGCATGTCCTCCTTCGTTCATCCTTTCTTAAAATTCTTCTCTCCCGTTTATCTAAAATTCAGGTTGCTAATCCGCCCCTGTATAATGATTCAGTTTCAATCTTTCAATTGAACGACTGCATTTCTTTGTATCGAATAGAAAGACTTTCATATTAATACGATGCCTTACCGCTTAGTCTGGAATTGTTCGATGATTCATTGAATACGTTTAGAATAAAAGCAACTGCCCTGCTAAGTTCATAATGTATATTTTGTTGCCGATATGAATTGAAGATTATGGAGTTTATGGATATTGTACACTCACGTTATGCTTTCTGTTTCTCATAAAATGTATCTATGTAAGTAGGTATAGGCTTTCTAGTTATTATACTTAATAAATGAGACTTAATTTCTCTCTAGAGAAGCAGTGATTTTGATTACAGCAATTCATTTCAGCGTCTATGCGAATCTGGAATATGCACACTTATGCCTGGAGCTTTATAAACGTGCGAAAGATAGATAGTCCGCCAAACATTTGCTAGATCCATTTCGTTTCCTATGCGCTTCTCAACGTTTCTCCAGACATTAAAAACTATAAAAAGTCAGACAGATGGACAAATATGGACAAATATGGTTAAATATCTAGCGATAGGCATTCTAATCAGGCATTCAATATATGGTTCATAACTTCTCTAAGCATTAAAAACATTCGATTCTATCATTCAAATGAGCCAACTTACAGACACATCTACACATGATGACATCCATATTAAACGATCTGCAGCAATATATGTAAACCTTGCATATGTTCGATAAATCTAATGTATCTCGTGCAGTGGATGCAGTAAAGTAAATTGAACTTGAATCAATGAACATTTCCGCTATCGGTTAAGGCAAACGGAAATTATAAAAGACTTGCCGTTATTACATACATATAATGCCTTTTAGCGTGCAGTCTTGTTTTCAGTTATAAGAAGGAAACAAAATTAGTTACTCATCTAATAAGAATCTTAACATGTCCGTTATCCGTAGCAAAAGAATCGCGCACTAAGAAGGCCAATAAAGAAAAATATTACTCATGTTATATGCAGCAATCAAATATAACAGCGTTATAATATAAAATGTTTACTATCTATAGCAGGCAGGCTGGCTGTTGCAAGCAAGCAGGCAAGCAAGCACGCAGGCAGGCAGTTAGTCAATCGTTATGTGCATATGACAACATAAACTCTATGTCTATAACAAAGGATGCGACGTGTAATTTGCCCATGTAGTGCAGTTACGTATCAAACACGAACGTACTCACTCACTTGGTGCAATCAAGTATGTGATGATGATATAAATCGGAGCATTGAAAACTGAAATGAAACTCGGAAATTATCTACACTTTGACAAATTGGTCGTTTAACGAACATGGGTGCAGGCACACAAATTGACAAATAAGCTTTAATATCAATGTTTATTATTTGATTGCATGAATGCGTGCATGCGTGCATTTGTTGCGAGGAAAAGGATACGTTTATGAAATAATATTTATTGATGATATTCCGATCTCGTGATAGTCTGAGTAAAAAGGAAATCTGTTTCAAGTCGATTGTAATCGGATATGAGAGAGAAAAATGAAAAATTATTGCCTTCGCAATCATTTAAACGTATATGAAATACAATAACAAGAAAAGGAGGGTAAATTGCAAACGAAGCTAACGAATAAATAAACAAATGCTGACGACTTATTTATTATGTCGCATAAGATGACGGAGAGCATTGCATAACACGTCGGGTGCACAAAGATTTACAAAACAAAAAAAAAATGTTAGAAAATTGTGAACGAAACTATGAATGTATGTGTGTGCATATCACTAAAATAAGTTTATTTGCGTGTATATGTTGTATGTTTTTTTATTTGTTATTATATTTATTTGTTTTGTCAGAAATTAAATTGAATTTCATTTCCTTTAAAATTTAAAATAAAATTTTCCTTTGTGTACGCATACTTCTACTTGTACTTGTAGATGTACTTGCATTTTCAAACTAAATAAATTAACATATCCTTTAGTTGTGTTTTTTTAACCAGCATTCTCTGGATTTCTGAAAATATTTTGATTTAATTACACAAATCCGTGTTGTTAAACACACATATACATGCACAGTTAAGTACGTTTCCAGGTTGTATAAAAAGTCGTAAGCCGTTAAACTTGAATATATTTCAAAGGTAAACAATTTTGCCTGACAATCTTCTGCAAATCTGTTGATATCTGCTGTAATCCACTTGTCTTTTTTTTTGTTGTTTTTTAATATGATCAATAACTGTAGGAATATACCCCACTGTGATGATCTAAAAGAAAAGGGTTAGCTCCTTGCTAGAGAATGGTCGCAGCTTAGTGTATGGGTGCCCAATCGACAAGTGTTATGCCGACTGTTTACAGCCAGTGAGCACTCACTATAACTGCGACCAAGTGGCGTTGCACTCTGCTGAAAATGCGCGAACATTGATTTGGAAGTGGCGATATTTATTAGTTGCTATGAAGCTACCGCCATTTTATGGATTACACACCATTAATGACCCTATTATTATTTCGCTTAATACCTTAGTTCATATAAACTTTTTACAAAATAAGATGTTATATGGGAGATGGTGCAAGAAGTTGTCCGATCCGAACCATTTTCGGTAGCGTTCGTCTTTGGGTAAAAAAAAAACACGTCGGTGTAAAGAATTTCATCAAAATACCTTAAAAATTTGTGACCTGTAGATTGAACAAAAGTTTATAAGACGGACAGGCGGATAAACAAGTTCAAATCGATTCAAAAAATGCTTGTAATCGATCGGTAGAAAAAGGATGGATTTATCTCAAGGCTCTCTGCGTGTTATATACACTCGGGCAAACTCAACATACCACATGGAATGTATTTTAAAACTAACCTAAGGGTCTCAAATATATTTTTTAAACTAACCTGAGGCCTTTCAAGAATCAAGTCCCCGCCAATTTGGATAACACATTATAATCTACTTTCCAAGTTCCATTAATTGATGAAAAGGGTTCAATATTATTTAGACGTCTTTATATATACATATATGTGTTTATGCGCATAGACATATTAATGCAGTGTTACGTAATCTCTTTTAAAATGAAAAACATAAACAAATAATATAATTCACACTTCAATGCCCGGTCATGCCGCAGGACTTGAGTATAAAACCAACATAAACAAAAACACTCCTATAACATACATATACGTATGCAGAGAAAAACAAATTATACATCAACTGTACATATATATCTAAATTTTAACCAAAAAAAAAAACAGGAAAAAAAATTTGCTTTACTTTACGATATAACTAACATACATATTTATAACGTACGACAATACATAAATAACTTCATCAAATTTCCAAATCACAATTGTATGGCAGCACCTCCTCTGCATGGAGCCGTGTGCCCCAAACTTTGTAAATACAACTTTGTTACCACTTGGGTTTGCTCACGCACGTACACCTGTGTGTACTTGCATTTACAGAAAAGCACAAACATACATATGTTCGAGTAAATATTTAATTTGTGGCTAGAAATTCATCGCTCACTACCACGTCATACTTTAATTTACACTTTGGCGTATATATATCTCTAGGAATAGATGGCCAGAGGGGACGGAGGAAAAGTTAACTAAATTAAATTCTCTAATAATAATCAACATAACACTATTTTCCCCTGGTTACTAATTTACTGTTTCCGGTACACAAAACTGATTTGTTTTTTTCTTTTTGTTTTTCTCTTTTCTAATGTACATACGTACCACACCACATATAGTTGGTTTTCTCATTTTCCTGTTTGCATTAAACTTTGTTGCGTTTCAAATGCAGTTATTTTCCGGACTACATGCGCAACATTTGAATAAAACAAATGTATTTATTAAATAAACAATTTTTAAGATATTTTTTTTGTTTTCTATAAAAAATCACTCATTTCGATTCATTTTAGAAAATTCATTTAACCGTTTTTTTTTTTTGCGTCAACATATCCTCTATCGGGCAATGTTGGACACGGAAGATTCTCAATCTATCTTTTGATCTTAATTGCTCTCATAGAACCTGTTGACACGTGATCTGCTGGCAAACGTCACTACAATAACTATAGAAGAATTATTGTCGACTAATCACAAAAAAGAAAAAAAAAGTGAGACTTTCTTCTTCTTATTAGGCAATATTAGCCTTTATTAGAGAAGCGCTTTCATCGTTAATGCTCTCTGTTTTAATAACAACTTCCCCTTCATCTAGAGTAGATAAGAATTATAGAACGTTTCGTTTATTTTAAGCGAGCCAAATATTAGGATTAGATTCATTTTTACCTGTCGATGGAAGACACTTATCTTACATAACTATAACATCAGTGAAAATTACAAAGCATTATACCATTAGTACCAAGTGATGAGTTTCAGTTAGCCGATCAGAATATTTTTATATCCATCACCGAAGGATGGAAGGTATATTCATTTTGTCAAAACGTTTGCAACGCCCACAAGGAAGCATCAGAGAGCCCACAAAGTTCATCAGCCTCAAATTCTAAATCGAGCTTGACCGCCTGTCCGTCTATTGCAAACATTCTCCTAACCGCAAAAATTATGCTATCGACTTCAAATTTGGCCGAAACATTGGAAGTTTTTGCGCGCTGGCTGGTATTGAAAATGGACGAAATCGGGAACAGCGCCGTAAACTGAGAACCCCTCGGTCTTTCAAACGGAAAGAAAAATTAGTTTTTTGTTTATTACTCATAAACTGCAGCAGATAAATGAACAAAAATTTGAACGCATATTCTATGGCCGATGCTGCAACATCTTCACAAAAATGGAAAAAATTGGTTACGCCTACCCAATATATATAGTATATTTTTTTCAATATCTTTGAAAAGGACAGGAGCAAGCTTCAAACACCCCGTGAAGTAATGTAAATTCTTAGCCGTCACGCCTATAACGCGCACTAGCCCATGCGGCAAAAACTTTAATTTTAAAAATAGAAAAATTTAGTCATCCTTACATAGGCTACAGCTCAAAAGTGACAAAGTCACCGCCACGCAAGATGCGTGTTAAAGGAGATAACGATGTTTCCAATACTTGTTTCTATCTTTAGGAGTAGAGCTCGTTACCACAACAGTTGCTCCTATTGCTCAGTTTCCTATGACGTTCTTGCACCAACGGCTTACGGTGAGCATTGCAATGGTCACGTTATAGCTTGCTATGAATTGGACCAATGGTGTAGGAAAATTGGTGTTTATGGATGGCATTGTAAGCAAGGAGAGTTATTCAAGGATGTAGAAGGAAAATTTGGAAGAAACTACAGATAAACTTAGTATTTTGGAAACATTTAAATTCCAACAAAACATCCACCTCAAGCCTAAGTCCCGCTTAATTGAAGAATGGCTCTTATATAGCTGACCCAAAGTTATTCGCTCTCTTCCCCAAGCACCAGGCATGAACCCCATCAAAAATATGAATAACACCGGCATGTGCGAAAACACTCAGTCTCTTCTGTCCAAAATGTGAAATATATACTACAAGGAAAATGGAGTAATATCCCTGTTTCCTACAGAAGAAAAAATTATACAGAATATATCAAAAGGCTTAAATGACGTTATGAAACAAAATTTACCCCACTAAATATTATTTTTTCGAATATCGAAATCGGATTAATGGAGACGCCTATTGACTACATTCTATTAATTATAAATTATCTCAAGCCGTTAGATCCATTATATTATCAAAATTTGAATCCAATCATGTTCAAATTGTCATCAAACAATTTTCCTCTCTGTACGTTAAAACTATATGGAAACCGTGAAAATTTAAGACGATAAACAATTTGTAAGAAAAAGAAATGTTTATAAATTAGTATCAATACTTAGCAAAAATTTGATACATATATTCTGTGTTTACTATATCCTTCTCTAGGGCGCCCTTGAACATGGAAATATTTAGAAATTCCTCTAGCTTTCTTTGATATTTGGAAACGTATGATCTAAAGCGATTCAAATTGTTTTTGTATTGAAAACAAAAATAAACTGCCTATGAAAAAGTTGTGTGCGTATGTGTGTATGTGTGCAAATCTTTTTAAACATAAGGAAAAAAAACATTTATAAATAAAGATTTATTATCTCTGCAACTGAATATAATTCATTTCTTTGCTTATTTTAATTTTATCTCCCAAAAGTGCAAAGCCTGTAAAGTAATTGCTTCAAGACAATAAGAAGATTTCTTTAAAATAATATTTTGCACGTTAACATTATTCTTTACAAAATCTTGAAGAAGTTCTACAACAATACCCTAATGATATGTATGAAATACACACACACAAATATAAGCAGCAACTAATTTATATGCTGATGATGAATGAATTATGATTAGACAACTCCTTCGGGGGAGTCTACGTACAGTGTATCATCTACAAATAAGATCAGACAGTAAACAGACTTGTAGATAATTGTGTAGACAAAAATCATTACAATAATACTCATTCATACGGAAATAAATTTTGATATTCAAGGTAATGCTGCACACTCTTGTTTTGTTTAATATTATGTTCGGCAACAAAGTGGTTGCACGAAAATGATGAAATTTTTTTATTTTCTGAAAAAATTTTTTTTTATTTGCAGACCGCAAACAGTGCTTTGTGTTATGTGTGAAATGGTGAAAAAACCGCAAGCGCCTGCACTGCATTGTGTGTGTGTGTGTGTGTGCGTGTGTGTTTGCTAACACTCAATTGCCACACAACTAAAGTGCAATTAAATTATATAAAGTTTTACTTTACAAAAAACAAAAAAAAAAAAAACAATCCATCAACAACAACATGTTGTTGATTATGTAAACTAAGCAGAAATAAACGAATTTAGCTGACAATTTTCCCATATTTATGATACCTAAGTGACCGTTTTATTGCTATATCGATGGTGGCTCGTAATTTGTCGCATAAACATTTATTGGTGAACTCCACATACTCAGGTAATTCGCAAATATATCCATAAAATAGATGTGTTGTCAATTAATCCAAACCAATAAAGGGAACACTTCCAGCTTTTAAGCTTAGCAGGTTTAACGCGTTCTTTCATTGAATATAATACATACGAGGTTAGTTTAGAAAGGAGAAAATTTTCAAGTTTAAAGTTAAAATAAAAAAGTTTTTGTGTAGTTCCCTTTTGTACCCTACACCACTTGTGGTATAAGGGCAGGTCCAGTTTGGGCGAATATATGCAACACGCACCTACTTTTCATTATACCGATCTAAACTTGCCTGTCCGCCTACAGATCGCAATTTTTTGAGATATTTTGATGAAATTTACTACACAGACATTTTTTGCTCCGAGAGTCAATTTTAGTTTTTGTGTGCATGAAACACAAATTTTCAGTTACTTTCTTTCTATAGTAGTTGACAACATTGATATCCTGGAGTCAGAGATTTAAAAAAAACAATTTTACTTTTTCCTGCAATTTATACCCAGAAAGGAAGTGTGAATTTGTACATCAATTGTGTCAATTGTGGTCATTGAAAACTAAAACGTTTTGTAACCTCTCGGGTGTAATAAAGTTTCGATAATTTCCTTGTTGTGAATTTTCACCGCAACTAATTTGAAGTATGAGAATTTTTCGTGATTGATAGGCAAGGAATTTAAACAGGAAGAAGAATTCCGCATATTACGTTTTTTGCAAACATTTGTAAATGATTTATGAAGCATAACCATATTAGTTTCCAAATAGAGATGTTATAGGATCGTACAGTTTGTTTCCACAGAACGTTAGCTTTCAGTTGCGTGAAGGAAATAACGATCTACTTAAAATTGTTCTTGTGGTAAGCTCGCCTTAAAATGAATAATAAATACTGAATGAATATTGATTAATGGATTGATTGAGAACGTTTATACCGATTTCTTAAAAAAAATCTGCCAAATATTTTCAGTTAAATAATTTTTGTGAACGTGAGAGCAAACAGATGTTTCATTTAGCGGGTATAAAAACGCAAGTTTAACAAGTAAACGCGTAACAGTGGTCTACGATCTACCACTAAATACTTTACACCACTTCGCTTGATACAGTTATTCATATAAATATTTTTCAAGTAGGGAGTTATGTGGGAAGCAGGTGCAAAAAATGGTCCTTGGGCCAAAACATTTCTGTTTAACAAATTTCATCAACATATATTTAAAAAATTGCGCTCGGCAGGTTTACCACAAGAAAATAAGACGGACAGACAGGCAGGCAGACTTAAATTGATTCAGATAATGACTCTAAATCAATTGATATAATAAAAAATAATATTTATCTCAAGCCCTTCTGTTACATACGTCTGCACAAATCTAATATACCCTAATACCACAACTTGCACAGCGTATTAAAAGAAATGTACAGATATTTAAAACATCCATGAAAAAACAATTTTCAGAATCTTTTCTGAGTTAAACAAAAAAAAAACAAATTTAAAATTAATACTAAGTTTGGATCGTGGACATAGCTAATAATTTAACGTAAAAAAGAGAAAATTTACCATTTCATTGTCGATCAAATTTGCCTAACAATTTTGCATCGTTAGATTCTATTGATGCAGTTCATTGTGCATTAAAACTTCAAACACTGCTTTTAAGAAAGTCTCATACGTATATCATATACGCTCATACGAATATGAAGGTGTTTGGTCTGACACGAATAGTCTAGAAAACGTCCGCCCAGCATACGAAAAAGGAGAAATCGTGTATTAAACAGAAAAAGTGAAGGTAAATATATTATTGTATATTTATATTTATATATTACTTATTTAGTTTCTCATATTTTAATTTGGATTAAAACGGAGGAAAACGCCGCCGCCCACAGCCTCGTATAAACAAAGGTTGAAATTGAAAAATATTAGCCATTCACTGCAATCAGTTCATTTATTCGATTGTTGACCATTTTCCAAAAAAGCCTTTTAATGCAAAAACATTGCATTGAACCAGTAGACATTTCTGTTATGATTTATGGTAATTTTGAATTATGGCCTAAAATGTGAGCCAACAAAATAGTGATCATTTTTATACTTTAGTTAATAAAAAATTGATTGATTGAATGCTTGGAAGATGGGGTTAACTAGGGAAAGGACTTAACGAATGACGATATTAATTTATTTATTATAATTTAATTTACACTTTCGAAAAAACGCTTTATAAACTAAACGTAATTGATGACTTACAGATGTAACGTAACATTTTCATGTAATGCAAAAAACTGTACATTCGAATTTTAAAATGTACATGTAAAATACATTTACATAAGCTGGAAACATCGCTCCAATCGCATAGAGGATAACGCAAGTGATCACGTGAAACTACTTGCTTCCACGTAGAATATTTGACTGAAGGAAAGAGACTCGAGAGCTTCCTTTTCTTATTTTAAAGCAGGGATCTCCCTATTTGCAAATCATTATTACTTCAATCGTTCTGCGCCGACCTCTACGGATGCTAGACCGAATGAACAGTAAAAAAAGACCTTTGGAAATTGTGGGAAATTAATGCAACTTAAACACTTAGCCAAAAAGCAAAGTTAAAAAATACAAATATTAGGAAAACAAATCAGCAACTTATTGGTTATTCAGACATTGATTGGTATTGTCTTTTTATTTCAGATCATTATCTCATTTTAGTAGTATTTCGTTAAGTAGTCCATTTTGTTTTTTATTTTATTTAATTTTACGCTATTTTTTCTTTTTTATATATTTTGGTTTTAGGTCTAACATCTCTATCTAACTTTATTTACTTCGTTTATATAATTTGATTTTCTTTTTTTTATTATTTTATCTATTTCAGTAGTTCTGGCTGCGATTTATCACTCCCTTCTTTACTATTCCATAACTCTAAACGAAAGCACTATGTTAACGGAAACATTTCAGGCCCAAAGATGCAGAGAACTATTGTCTTTCTGTTTTTGTAAACTGAAATTACGAAATTCTTTAAGCATAATACAAACGCGCATAGACACCGACAACTACTAACTTAATAAACGCATAAATTCTTATTGAAGAAAACAACTTTTCTAACCATTTTATTACTCAATTTTATTTTTTCATATATTTATTTTCTTGTTGGTATTAATTTTAGACAAATTTACTACATTCAAGTCCAGTTAATATGAGGCCACTAATGTCACCACCCACTTTACCATATTTAACTCAACTGTTTCGCTTGCTTATCTATCCCTTTCTAACACATCGCAGACAAATTACCTAAGCTAACATGAAATCACACATATTTTAAGAGTGCAAAGAGAAGAGATATTATTTTTTCGCTTTGATTAAATTGAGAGAGAGAACTTTTAGCGAATATAGATCTTCTCTATCGTCTAATAAGCAAAAATAAAAACAAACACACGATAGTAAATACAAAAAAAGTATTATGTCATTTCAAAAATTTATAAGCTTTAGTTCAATCTTTGTTTAGTCTTTGTACCAATTACGTTTTACTGAAATAGAAAAAAAATATCGAAGTTTTCAAATTTAATTATTTAAAGTGTCTTTAGACATTCGGTCTATGCCTTCTTTGTTGCTTGATTTATTTCTCTTCTTTACTTTTGCTATGAATAACGCAATAACAATGGCCAGGCAAATAAAACCGCATATAAGTAATGTCTGCTTATGAGTAGACAATTAAATCCTATTTCTAATTGTTTTATTAGCAATTCTTATTTTTATACTTTTTTGTTAATTTTATTATTTACCTCATTTTTAGACGAATTTACTAAGTTGCTGTCCGATACACAAAGAGCTCATTAGGCATTTATAGAAAAGTCCACTTGCTTTAACAAGCCCTCGCGAAACACTGGAGAGATTGACAAGTATTTAATGGGAATCGTAACGCCTTCACTTCTTGCTTTTGTTTTCTTTTCATTTCTAATGACAGTTAAC
>CCAG010019815.1:0-31227 GCA_001077435.1 Glossina morsitans morsitans | reverse complement strand
AATTTTCACACTCTTTCGACATGAAAAATGAATCAATCAACTTTTTACTAAGCATGACCGATCTTGCCAACTTATGCCGTTTTCATTTTGTTTTGTCATATTCCATAAAGCATACATGTTTTCAATCAGTATATCAAATGCTAAATCGATTTAAGCATGTCCGTCTGCGTTGGCGTATCTGTGCACATATGTGCGGTAAACAATCGTCTGATCGTCTGCAAATATGGCGAAAAGATTCGAAATTATTGCGGGCAGTTTGGTATCGAAAAGAAGCAAAATCGATTAAAGTGCACGCCCACGATAAAACATAAGCCGAGAGTATCTCTACTTTCATAAGCAAAAAAGAAAATTGATTTGTTTTCTCTTTATTCATATCATTATCATATAACAGGCCAAGATTAGGAAATAATTTTTTCAATCAAAACGCCCGCTTACTTTTGATATCAATTATCTTATTTTCACTTTCTTCATGCGTAACGCAACTTTCTGTATATATATTACTATTTGCAACTTGAAAAAAAAAAAGCTTGATATGCGTGTATGTTCTTTTCTTTTTTGTGTTCTCCACCTAAGCAACATTTACAACTTGGTGTGTTTTGCTCTCAGGAGTTATTTTCTTATCAAAAAATATTTGTGTTTTTGCACAAAAAAAAAAAACATAAATTTCATATTTGAACATAATTGTCACAGACTGTAATGTTGATCGAGTAGGCAGTTCAAATAAAATCAAATCGGATATCATTTTCTTGAAAAAGAAAATTGAAAAAAAAAAAAATTCATTGAATCCATCGACGAATTTGCCGAATGACAGAAGAAGAACAAGACCGCGCGGTGTCTCAGAATTATAATAATATTATATTCCAAATCTAACCCCAACTTCGCTAAGGTCCAAACGAAGAACTCTGTGTTCACATTGGCCCCTTTTTTACGCATCCCAGCGAATTTTTGGTGATTAATTTGCTGATATAACAGAAGAAGATAAACGATTTGTAATGATCAGATCCTTAAAAATTGTTGAATAGTTTGGAGAAATGTTGCTCATATATGTATTTAACTAGCTTCCAATTTATGATGGCCTGCGCGGTTATTTGTTCAATATGTGCTGACGCTTTTCATAGTTTGGAGACTGTTGCGTGCATTACCTGTGGCCATATATTTCATGATGTCTGCATTCGGAATTGGATGGAAAGGTACTTGTCATTGTGATAACAATAAAAAATCGCTAAATATCTTACTCTTGTAGATCTAATCTATGCCCTATATGTCGCTGTTTTTATTCGAACATTAAAAAAGTCTATTTAAATTTTGACGCAAATATGGACGGCGACGTGCGGAACAACGACCTTAAAATTAAACTACAACAATCTGAAAATACTATAAAGACATTGCGTGAGAAAATTGAGGAAATGGATAAACAGTATAGAGATTTGCAGGAAGAATATAATTTAGCTGAAACAAATTTTCTAAATTTACATAAACAATACACCGAGTTGGATGAAAATCGTAAAAACATGGATATGTGGCTAACGGAGGTTCACGATGTGCCATCACAAACGTGCAAAAAATCGATAGAGTTGTGCCGGAATACTAAGCTTAAAGATGTTAACAAGTGCCTCCCTAAAGTTAGCAGCAACATCAACCTCTTTGGTAATAGTTCGGCAGTTGCTAGCACATCCGGCGTTAATATAATGCGTCCCAACAGCATTTTCAGCTTATCTCCAAAGGAGACCACTAGAGCCAATGCGCCGTGCTTGTCTTTTGCCTTTCCCTCTACTAGTAGCAATTCAACAAGCGATGGCAATCACAATAAGCAAGGAGGTTCAAGTAGCGATAATTCATTTGAAAACAATTCAAAAGGCATTCGTCTCGGTTCGGAAAAACGTGTTGGCATATCGATAATTAATAGCCGCTTTGCACTTACCAGCAATCCTAACTTATTTGATAATAGTTCGGCGGTTGCTAGCACATCCGGCGTTAATATAATACGGCCCAACAACATCAGCTTATCTCCAAAGGGGACCACTACAGCCAGTACACCGAACCCGTTTAATTTCGGAGCTTTATCATCGCTCCACAAACAACCTACAAATCCACAAATCCCATTTGGATTCAAAAATCCCATTTCTACTGAAAATGAAACCCATTCAAACAATGCGTTGGTATCCAGCCAAAGTTCACCATATGCTCCTATTAAAAAGACACATCCAACCACAAATGCCGTGACGCCTTCTTCTACGACTGGAATAACAACACAGTCCCCTTTTGCCAATATTGAAAAGTTGTTCACAAGTGCCTCCTCATGCCGTTCACTTGCCAAATCGAACCTTACTGTATTGAACGAGCCAATTTCTTATGTTGATGGACATCGGTACAGTAAAAGCGAAAAGCCTACAAGATATTATAAAATTTCCGATATGAATAAACTCGCCTCTATTTACGCAGGAGTGAAGCTTCTGAAAAGTTCTGAAAAGAGCCCCTTTGGGACACCAGACTCCACTCCTATCAACAATGAAAATTTGTCCAATAATATTTTCCGATTTGGCTGTTCCCCTAATAGTGCAACATCTGATCCTACATTGGAGGTAAAGTCTATCACAAATCCTACAACACTATCCAACTGTAGTACTGAGGCTGCCAGTAACAGTACTAATAGCGCAACCTATTCAAACAGTATGTCTGTGAACGGTGAAAGTGGGCCGGCCGATCGCATGACAGACGCAATTGTAACTGAAAATATTGTGATTGCCCCCACAAGCGATCGCGCGGTTACAGCCACTTCTACTATCGATACTGGAATAGAATGGCCTAATAATGCTTTTATATTTGGCGGTGAAGAAAATACGAAAAATATAAGCGAAAATCCCACAGCTTCTTTCGGTTCATTCCCGTTCTTTGGTCAAGCTAAGGATACAACGGGCAGCACTTTACCCAAAGCGGAAAATTTTACAGATCATTTAGCAAAACCAACGATTAGTTCCAATAAATTAAAACCACCGAACTCATACCCTGTAAAAAAAACAATTAGAAAACTTCAACGAAATCCAATTCAAGATTCAAAGACGCGCTTCTTGGAGGCAAGTGGTTTCAAAACTTGAAATTTCTTAAGGCGGTCTAAAATTAATAGGTAACAATTAATTTTTTCAGAGCGGTTTCAATTTCACTACTGCACCAGCAACTTTCCAAACTCAATTGAGGTGAGTTTATCAAGTTATCAAGTACTTTAATGGCAAGACAAGCTCAACCATATACAAAAAATGTGTAATTCTATGTTGCGAGCTAAAATTACAACTGCGTAAAGACCAATTAAAGATAATTAAACCTCTAGAAGGGAAAGAAATCCCGGTCAGAAGGCAAACAGGATACAAATTCTAAAATAGTAATGCTTAGTCGGAAAGAGAAGAAAACACATTTCCTTTACATATGTATCTCTTGTAATTAGCAAAAGAAGGCAGAATGTCCTTCATTAAAAGTGATCGCATCACTCTGCTTACCTTTTCTTTATTCATCCTTTACTGCGTAATAATAACTCTTATTATATATGACTGCATGTCAAAGGTCCCTCCCTCTTTCGATGATTACACAAACTAATAGAGTCCAATTTCCTTTCCTATGGCTTTTTTCTTTCTTCCCGCTTTTTTTTTGGAATCAGTCGCGCAGATTGTTATTCCCTATAAATGTGTAAACACGGTCATTTTCAGGGGGAAGGAAAGTAATAAAAGTTAGCTAGGGTGTGACAACGTCAATAACAATAAATGTACGATATAATGGACCCGGTTGTGTGTGTTCACTTCGTAATCGCATTTCTTATCTAATAAGCTATACATACACTAGCCCCAAGTGCCTATAAATGTACATAAAATATGCATACATATATATCTAAATTGTTAAGATATTTGTCATGTGAGCACAAGGGCTCAAGAGTTTTGTAAAAAGCCGATAATAGCCTTCGATGGTACTGCTTTAAGACTTTAATCTTGGAATTCAATTTCTTTGGTTAAACTAATAATAAAATCTAATATGTAATGTAATGAATTCATTTTAATTGTCTTTGCGTTTAGAATGGAACCAAAAGCTGACACGCCTATCGCAGGAAGTGGCAATTGTAAGGATCAGTAATTTAGATGACGATTCAGGCAAAGTGATCTTTCAAAAGTTAATTTTTTTAGTTCGATGATAAGCCATTCCAACAATTTCTATTCAAAAGGCAATCGTTATTTATCTTATAGAATATTTCTAGTTTCAGTTTATCATTATATTTCGTATTATTATCTATTTTGAACTTTTATTTTTTTTCCATAACTTAATAATCACTAGAAATGTAATCTAAATTTAAATATAACTTTTATGTTAATTGATCGTTTGTACTTATATATCCTATGCCTTTCCTATATATACCTTTATTGAAATCTTAGTTGAGTTTATTCATCATCAATTAATTATTCGCATAACTTTAATAATATTAAAAATTATTCAATATCTTAATCTAGTTAAGAGACAAAGAAGAAGTTTATCATTTTCAAAATCAATCTACTGCTTGTCTGTTTCAACAAACAACTGACTTAAGACTATCCTGGCGAAATCTTTTCGAAAAAAAGCAAAAAAAAAAAAACGTTCGTGTACCTGAACAACATAGAAAACATTATTTCCAATGTTCGATTATAGCCGAGTAATTTTATACTCATCCTCCTTGTCTTCCGTTTGTTGATTCATTTAAACAAACCAACCAACCAGAGAGAGAGAGAGAGAGAGCATGAAATTAATAACATCTAAAATTACTCTCAAGAGAGAGAGCATGAAATTAATAACATCTAAAATTACTCTCAAAATATTACGTGACTTTTATACTAAATTTACAACAACGACAACTAAAACGAAAGGTCAAGTTTTTATTTGATCGTATGTGTAAGCTGAACATATATGCCTCATAATTTAACAGCCTAGCTGAACTAAACTCATTATCTCAAAAAGAAAGCTACCTCATTTTTTTCTGTTCTTTTAGCAATAAACTAAATATTGTATTTTTAAACCACCAAAAATTGTAACTAGACGGCCAAATAAAAAGTTTTTCCTTTATATACGAAAAGCGAAAAACTATAAAAATAAAAACTCGATGTCTAATTGAAAAAAGTAAAGGAAAAAAAGACAAAAGGCAAATAGAAAAAAGCTTATATGTGTTGACAGCCGGGACACAAAGCCGCATCTCCTCATATACATTACTTGCAAATTTTCACAACTGATCAATGACAACACTGTTTAACCTAATGGCGAATCGTGAAGTGGCATTGAGAATGAAAACTTCTTTATTTTAAGCCACATCGGTAGGAGGAAAGTGTTAAGAAAAGTAAATTTAACAAAATATTCATTTACAAACCATAAAATATATTTTCTCGGCTCTTCTTACGCGCTCATAAACCGCTGCACAAAATGTAAGCGTACGTGCGATTCATTTTTTCAACTCAGGCAGTAGCTGACGCCACTACAAAAATCAACTATTGTGAGAGCAAAAGTAAATCGCCAAAAAAATTGTAAAGGAAATGATAATTCGCTAAATATGTATGTCATTTGTATGCGTATACGATATATGAAAAAAATAATTTTTTGCTAAATTTTTAAAGAAATCATGAGGACGGTTCGATTAATGATTGATTGTACCCTACATCATTTGTGGCACAGGGTATAAAGTTAGTGCGGTCGTATGTAACACATACGGCAGAAGGGCTTAAGGTAGACCCACCTTTTATTATTATACCGATCGATTCACAATCATAATCTGAATTGATCTAAGGCTGTCTGCCTGTCTGATGTCTGTCCATGTATATTTATGTTCAAGCTACAGGTCGTAATTTTTGAAATAATTGAATGAAATTTGGTACTGTGACGTATTTTCGCCCAAGCACGAACGCTATTGAAAATTCGGTTCGGTGCGGTACACATATTACGCCCTATTCTGAAAAGTCGTTGTATGGGAAAAAATTGCAAATTTCCAAATTACTCAGCAAAAGTGCCTGAATAGTAAGTAGTATTTGGGCATTCTAAACTGGTATGAAAACTTTGGACCCGCTAGAGCAATTTTTGATACCCTTCATATAACGAAAACTAAAGTAGGTTTTCAATGCTTCATGATGAACGTTATATCATAATTATAATTTAACATAAGAAAATTAACTCTACCAAATTTGGGTCATTTTCGGGAAAATTGATCCTTTATAGAGCAGAAGAGACTAAGTTTTAATATGTGGTGATGAAAATTGCCTCGTAATAGTAATTTCATTACAAAAATAAGATTTGTGTTAGACAAAGTGGTGTAGGGTATTTAATGCTCGCCATTACCCGACTATAATCTTTTTACGCTCAATGCTGTGCAAAGCAAAAGAAGCGATTACGCTAGGAATGCAAAAATTTATAAAAGAAGAAGGGAATTATTCAAAACTGGTAAGATCGGAAAGATGTGAAAAGAAAAAAGAAGAAAAGGTAATAGAACACAAATATTCAAAGTAATAATGTAATTAAAATTTATAATTAAAATACTTGAAGGTTTTAAATGATTAAAGTAATGTATCGGCTTTGCTAATGGAGGAAGTTAATGCCTCATCAAGTGAATATCATTGGGAGCATAAATAAATTCCTCACCGATTTCGTATTTTATTTCTTCACATGAAAGACAATATGATTTATTAATTCCGGCGAGGCGTAGGAAAAATTTTGCGTCAAAATTTTATTATGCATTCGATGCAAATATTGTTATGGTGCTACGCTTAATACTTTTAATTAAATTGAATTTTTTCGATTTTCCTGTAAATGTTTTACCCTTTGTTGCCAAATCTGAATCCCCAATTCTAATAACGGGATTTTGTTTGTTTAAAATATACCGTAAACCCTGCTATCATCCACGTTGTGTTATATATTTAACAGAATAACAATGTGCTTTCTTTATCAGAACAAGGGGAACTCCCAAATGATTCTCATAAATTCATTTAACACAACTGTTACAGGCGGCATAACCACATATTTCAATATATTTTAATTACTGTAATTCACTATTTACGATACACATAACGGTGTGTTTGAATAAATAAATGACATAAATAGAGGAATTCTCAAGTTTTTTCTCTATATTCTTGAATACGTTCACGTCTGCTCTATAGAAACTTACGCAATAAAGCCAAAAAAAAATAAATAAATAAATAAAATAAAATAAAAACTGCTGTTTATTTGCAATGTCAGGAGCACCTTCTATTTTGTGTTCTATCTGTACCGAAAATTTCCAAACATCGGACACCATCTACACTACCAGTTGCGGCCACGTATTGCATTACAACTGTATTCAAAACTGGCGTGAAAGGTAAATGAGAGCAACGATCCGAGAATTATGATTAATGAGCCGATGATTATTTAATCTATGTATTATATGTTTATGAATTACAGATCTACCGAATGTCCGGTATGCCGTGTCCAGTATGGGAATATACAAAAACTATTCCTCAATTTCGATGAGAATGCAGGCGGTGAATCGGTGATGAACGATTTGCAAGCTAAACTGGACAGCTATAAAACTGGAATGGAAAAACTTAATGACCAATTGAGTGAAACTGAACTAAGTTTTTTGCAATTGAACGAGCATTTTACCATAGCTCAGGAAGAGATTAATCTCTTAAAGGGCGAGCTTTCTAAACGCAATGACAGCGAGTCTAATTTCATGGCCTTACAAAAGCAATACACCGAAGTCGAGGAAAATGTCAAAAAATTGGAAGCGAAAAACCAGGATTTGTTCTCGCAAATTGAAGCAAAAACCAAAGAAAATCAACTAAAGACTTTGGAAATTTCTACTCTTAAAGATACTATGGGATGTATGGGAACATCAGCAATTGGATCGGATTCGATATTAAAGCAACAATTAAAAATTATGGAACAAAAACTTAGGCACATAACCGGAGAATTGCAGAAGGAAATATCAATTTCGACGCAACTTTCCATTGACAAGATGAAATTGCAAAGTCTGGTCGATCAGTACGGCGCTGCCCAAACTGAGCCATCCCCAAATTTTGTTAATAATATTCAAGAACAAAAACCGGTCGAAAAGAAAAACCCAAAGCCTAACGAAAAAGAAACTATTACCAACGATAGTACTCATCTAACCAGCGTTGTGATAAAACGTTTTCCTTCCCGTCACATTTCCTATCCATTAATTGATGTGATTGTGGCTTTGGCTTCGGCAATTCAAGTGCAATTATCCCCTTGTGATATATGTGATGCACGCATATTGGAGAATCGTAGTAAAAACCATCCTCTACCAAATGTGGTTTCATTGTTCGTAAAATTCCAAAGTTTACAATTGAAAACCACATTTCTCAGTAGCAAGTCTAAAGTGAAAAACCATCCCGAATATGGTTCGATATTAATTTATCCATATATGGACGATGATACGAATTCCTTATTCCATTATGCCAAATCAAAATTGAAAGTTTGCGGATTTGTCAACGTGTTTTGCCAAAACGGTCAAGTTATGGCTTCGAAAGGCAGGAATAGGCGCGCCAAACTAATCCATATAAAAAGTAGAGACCAAGTGGACGATATGCTATCTTCAAACGCTGAAAGCATTACGGAGAATACGGCTAAAGGGATTGTTATGCTTCAATGTTTCACTGATCGCAACAAGTCAAATTCATCTATGGAGGGGAAAGAGGCTTCGAAAGATGAAAGTGACTTGAAACATGATGAAGATTTCTATGCGCGTAATTAACAATTTAGGTTATAAGTTTAATTTTGTTTTTATATATATTTATACAATTTTCGATCAAAACAATAAAAGTCAAATGTATTTTTAATTTTTCGTAACACAGTCTACAGTGTTTTTGTTTTTTACAAAGGCTACTGGTCTGTATTAGAAATTAATGATCATAGTGAACATGTACTCATCATTGAACCATTCAGTAAGATAATCGTCTTCTCGGATTAGCAGATACGATGAGGTATATCATAGCGAATAAATTTCTGCTCCAATAATGTAAATTCATAATAAAAATGAGAAGAAAAAAAGTGTCTTTATATATGTATCGTTATCTTCACTGTTGAAAAACATCCGATTTAAATTATTCGAGACGACTACAGTAGCTGAAGTGGATTGCGAGTGTAATATTTGACTAAAGCTAAATAAGATTTTCGTATTTTTGTTTTGTATACCCACAACTCTAAGATGGGGATATACTCATGTTGTTTTTTCCCATAATGTATGTAACACACAAAAGAAATCTTCGGAGACCCTATAAAGTATATATATCTTTGATCGGCGTAAAATTCTAAGTTGATTTAGCCATGTCTGTCCGTCGGTGCGGTGTGTGTTGTTGGCATTGTCCTGGTCGCAAAAATGAAGATATCGGCTTCAAATTTAGTAAGAACATTGGAAGTTTCTGCACGCAGGTTGGGACTGAAAATGGACCAAATCGGTTGAAACGGAAGCTCGCAATTGAGCGTAATCTAAAAGCAATATAGTTTTTTATAACAAAAATTTTTGGACTTTTACTCGTTACTCGAAAATTATAAAAGTTAGAACCTTGAAGGTTTCCTTATTTGCTTTGCGAAGCACTCTACTCTTTAAGTCCAAAAATGGAACGAGTCAGTCACGCCCACACAAAGTTATAAGTGATTAAATTGTATTTTTTTTTACTTTTTGGAGGTTTTATGCTTATTAGCGATTAGTTTTTTCTTAATAACACTAGCGATATGCGTATCAAATAAAAGAACTTGGAGAGTAGAATACAAAAAACATAGAGGTGGGTATGCGAGATTCTTAGTTGTTTGTTTTTTTACATACCGTAAATGCCTATAAAATTTCGATGTGTGCACACACATGGTTTTCAATGAAATTAATTTAATTTGATTGCTTGCAATCCGCGAGCGGTCTCTCTCTTTTTGTCTTCTCTATTATGTTTTTGTATTGTGTCTTCGGAATTAATCGCCATATACGATGAGAGTTTCGGTAATTTGGATAAATTTTTCATTATATGATAGTACAAATCGTATTACTCCGACTTATTGATACGACTTTTTTTTTTTAAATATTTTTCATCGAAATTAATTATTTGAATAGCTTTGTAATTGTTGTACCCTTTGTTTTGAAACCTGGCTTCTCTATCCTGACCGCAAAATAATATTTATTTGAAATGAGTAAACCCTTGCATAGACGACGTTGTGCTGAAATTTAAAAAGCAACTGAGTAGTCGTTAATTCATTTCAGTAATTTTCTTGACTTTCATATTGAGCCGCGAATTTTGTGAAAAGAGACAAAGCGGTAACTGCATTAACAGTTTGCTTATTTTATTTGAATCGTATTGATTGCTTGCTTGATTGGTTGTTTGGACGTAGTCAGATATGTCGGCAGGATCTAGTATTTTATGTGCTATTTGCACCGAAAATTTCCAAACTTCGGACACGATCTACAACACCAGCTGCGGTCACGTATTCCATCATAGCTGCATTCAAGATTGGCGTATAAGGTAAATAAGAAAAATGGGTCGATGATTAATTAGATCATCTACGCGCTATATGTTTATTAATTACAGATCTACCCAATGTCCGGTATGCCGCGCTCGCTATGCGAATATGCAAAAACTGTTCCTCAATTTCGATGAGAATGCAGGCGGCGAATCGATGATAAACGAATTGCAAGCTAAACTGCAAAGTTGTGATAGCAACGTGAATAAACTCTATGAGCAACTAAATAACGCCGAAGTTAATTTTCTGAGATTACAGGGCCAATACACCACAGCTAAGGAAGAGATTAATCTCTTAAAGGGCGAGCTTTCTAAACGCAATGACAGCGAGACTAATTTCAGGCTCTTGCAAAAGCAATACACCGAAGCCGAGGAAAATATCAAAAAGTTGAAAGACAAAAACCAATATTTGTTGTTGCAATTTGAAGGGAAAACCAAAGAAATTCAACTAAAGACTTTGGAAATTTCTACTCTTAAAGATACTATGGGATGTATGGGAACATCAGCAATTGGATCGGATTCGATATTAAAGCAACAATTAAAAATTATGGAACAAAAACTTAGGCACATAACCCGAGAATTGCAGAAGGAAATATCAATTTCGACGCAAGTTTCCATTGACAAGATGAAATTGCAAAGTCTGGTCGATCAGTACGGCGCTGTCCAAACTGAGCCATCCCCAAATGTTGTTAATAATATTCAAGAACAAAAACCGATAGAAAAGAAGAACCGAAAGCCTACCGAAAAAGAAACTATCACCAACGATAGTACTCATCTAACCAGCGTTGTGATAAAACGTTTTCCTTCCCGTCACATTTCCTATCCATTAATTGATGTGATTATGGCTTTGGCTTCGGCAATTCAAATGCCACTATCTACTTATGACATACATGATGTACGCATATTGGAGCAGCGTAGTGTTGCATGTCACTTACCAAATAT
The DNA here is from genome assembly GCA_001077435.1 of Glossina morsitans morsitans. Lineage (NCBI taxonomy): Eukaryota > Metazoa > Arthropoda > Insecta > Diptera > Glossinidae > Glossina > Glossina morsitans. Next base: position 19,795 of record CCAG010019815.1, on the reverse strand, counting down.
GGTCTCGTTATTAGTAAAATTTAAAACTTTGCACTTGAAAATTAATTTTCTTCATAACAAATCGAAGGTGAGAGACCATCCCGAATATGGCTCGATATTAATTTATGAATATATGGACGATAATACGAGCTCGTTATTCTATTATGCAAAGAGAAAATTAGCAGCTCTCGGCTTTATCAACGTGTTTTGCCAAAACGGTCAACTTATGGCTTCGAAAGACAGGAATGGGGCCGTCAAACTAATTCATATAAAAAGTAGAGATCAAGTGGACGATATGCTATCTTCAAACGCTGAAAGCATTAGGCTTCGAAAGATGAAAGTGACTTGAAATGTGATGAAGATTTCTATGCGCGTAATTAATAATTTTTTGGTTTCATTTGTTTTACTTTATAAATTATATATATATATGGAATTTTCAATAAAAACAATAAATGGAAATTTATTATTAATTATTCGTTAATATTTGACTGCCGCTACATGGAAGAAAATCTAGTTATCGACGGTGCAAGAATTCCTTGATATGCACGATTTTTTGTATTTGTTGCTGTTTGAAGGTGTTATGTTTTGTTACTAAACAGAAAACGTTCGAATTTTTTGTTCGTCTTGCAATATTTCCGTTTACAGTTTATCCAACTCACACGGTTTTTAAGATCACAAAAAAAAAAAAAAATAAAATAAAATAAATAAATAAAAATAAACAATTAAAAAAAGGTAACGGTCTTTACGGCCTTTGCAAATTACGTGCTACTGTGTGTGGGCGATTATTTCTTTGTCGATTTCAACACATTCTTACACCCTACACCGCTCGCGGTACAGTGTATATTAAGTTAGTGCGGAACGCGCAGAAGAGTTGAAGATAGACCCACCATTTATTATACCGATCGATTCAGAAACACTATCTCAACTAAGTTTATCGGCCATTTTATACCCATCACCGAAGAATGAGCGATATATTCATTTTGTCAAAACATTTGCAACGTCCAGAACGAAGTATCAGGTATCCTACAATGTATTCTTGATGTATATATTCTTGATGAGCATTAAAATTCTAAAGCGATTTAAACATGTCCGTCTGTCCGTTGTAAACACTCTCTTGGCCGCACGAATTAAGAAATCGATTTCAAATTTGTCAGAAACATAGTACGCAGGTTGGTATTGAAAATTTGCCACGCCTAGAGTACCACTTAAACTGATAAGACTTCCGTTTTTCCGAAGGAATAAAAAATGCATAGCCAAAAATCGTAGCAGGAAATTATATGCAAAAATATAAACGTGTACGCTATGGATGATGCTGTCCTACCTGTACAAAAATGGAAACTTTAATGCGCAGAAGCAAGCTCTAAAAACTCCATAGAGTAAATAAATTCTTGCACATTTTCAAATTTGAAATGCACCTAAAAATGTCAGTCTGTTCGTCTGTCCATCTAACTGTCTACGCCGCTGTATAGTATTTGTGGTAAAAAATTCTCACGTTAGCAAAAACGAAGACATCGCCTACAAATTTGCAAAAGAATTTGGAAGTGACTTAAACTTTTCCAAGGACAAGGCTACAACGCTCACACGCCTGTACGACAAAATCTTTTATTTTGAAAATAGAAAACATCATCCGCGCCCACTTCATATTATAGAGCATAGGAATTTAGTTTTTCTACTGTTTTTGTCTTTTTTAGGTCAACGATGGTTCACGCAACGACCCATTCCCAATTTTCGACTTTAAATCTTTCGCTTGTTCTGCAGGCAAACTATTGATTTTTTTCTCGAATACAATATATTGCACTTTCCCTTCCCAGTTCATTTCTTACTTCAAAACCATCTATTTTCTTATAGAGTTCCAAGTAATCAAGTCCATTCTATCTGTAGTGTTGTCCTTGAAGTTTAAGTAGATTTTTCTGCACGTTTTTAAGGATGCTTTTGCGCTAACAAAAACAAGTTTCTGAAGCTTGCTTCTGGGTAAATGTATTCAAAAAACCATTGAACTTTAGTTTTACTAACGCTATAATATTAGGTAGGCGTTGCCTCACCTTTGTACGGGGGTACTACAGTATCGCTCGTAGAATGTATGTGCATATTTTTGCACATTTATCTGCAAGTTTTTTATTCCTTCTGAAGAACGGAAGTGTTCGCAGTTTACGTGGCGCTGTAGAAGTGTCGCTCAACCAATTTGGGTCATTTTTAATATCAGTCTGCGCGGAAGAACGCGGAAGACGGACGGACGGAAATGCTTAAATCGATACAGAATTTAATCAAGAAGCTTTCTGCTGAACATTCCAAACGTTTTGACGCAGTGAGTACCGCTAAGGTGATGGGTATAAAAAGGCCCCTTTCTTCGTAGAATTGAAGTTAATTTACTTAAATCATTTATTTAATTTTATTAACATTTCTTTCCATTGGTAAAACTATTTGCTATGGATCGTCGCTCCCAGTTACATAAATATCGTTCTTGCTATCAAACTCCTCTGTACATATTGAATATAAGATATTTGTTGAAAATATCCTCACGACTGTTGTGCAAAATTGTGCAAAAAAATATTAATAATTAATAATCAATGGATCGATTACCGCATATAGAACAAATAACTGCCACACAGTTGCTGGTGCAAATATTTCAAATATATAGAATTTCGGGCTTAATAGAGAGCTCTCCACTTATAGCTTTCATTTCCATAAAGTTATTAGTCATTCTCCATTAATCATTCTGCATTCTATATATATATATACATATTAAAAATTTTATATATTTGAACGAATTTTATAGCTTGAAAGTTAAGTTTATTTTATCAAATGAATAATAAATTTCGCTGCTAAATTAAAATTGATAACAAAGCAAATCTATATTACTATGTATCCTAATTCCAGTTTTGGTTCCTTAGTTAAATCACTAACATTTGCAAACCATATATCGCGAATTTTTATTCGATTTTGATATTGACGGAAAGCACGCTTGAAATTATTTTTATGCTTGCAGTCTTAAACTTAATAAACAAATCATTCATCAAAAAGTCCGCTTGAACTATGTCATCCGGACATAGCGCGAAGTTCATCTTTTTAGCTGAACCAATTACGAAATTGTTAATTATATCTTCCTGCTTGAGAAATAGTATTCCACGGAAAAATTTATGAACATATAAGGTATTGCTGTAATGATGATTACCATCTGATTTTTGTATTACCATTTGCTTATCGAAATTGGCCATCGATGATTTCAATGCAGCAATTTTCGAAGACAAGTCATCGTTTACTTTTTGCAAGTTCCGTACTGTTGTTTCGGATAAAGCATATTGCTCTTGCAATTCTTTGATTTTTATTTCAAAGGTACCGTAGAGCTCGTTAATCAAAGTCACTCCTTCTTTAGCATTATGGTCAAAAGTTAATTAGACTTTTTGCATGTTTTCGAGGCTGCTTTCGCGACAATTCGGGCAGAGCGACGAACTGAAAAGAAGTCGTTTTTTTTTTTTTTTTAATTAAATTTAATTTATTGAAATCGTACACATGATGTACTGCAAAATTACTATCAAAATTTTCCATGCATATCGAACAGGAGACACCTGTTGGGAGTTTCATCGCTCTTCTGTTAAATAGAAATAAATTACTAATTAATAATAAATGAATCGACAGCAAATAAAAAATAATTACTTTATTCACATTAAGAGCGGTTCTTATCTCATTTTCCTAAATAATACCAATAAAAATAACAATAACAATCCTTATGTGTGCTCATCAGTGTTTAAAGCCATTGTACAGCAGAGATTCCCGACCTTTATATCGTCAAGCCTAGGAGCATGCAAATTTTTCCGTATACCTTGCTTCACTTGAAATACCAAATTTATACCTCAAGGATTTAAAAAAATATTTATATATATGTTGTAGGACTTCGATTAATAGCATTTCGCATCTGTCTCACCGACAGTACACCCCCGGCATATGTTCTTCTTAAAAATATGAATAAAATATATTAAAGCGTGCTGATGAGATTCAAAGTTCAACTTAAGTAGCAAAAGGAGAAAATGAAAAAAAGGAACACGCATAGGACCCAATTAGTAAATGCTTTCTTTTGTTGTTTTTCTCTTCTTTTTTCTTTTGTGCGGAAAAGCGTTTTCAAAATAATAGATGAACGTAAAGAAAACATCGATGTAAAAAACATTTTTTGTGTTTATTTTGAATTTTTTCATTACATAAACAAAATAATGAACAGGCGTAGCTCTATGACGTAACTACATCATGGTCAGAGATTATAGCGGTAGCATAAATAATTGCACATTTGGATTCCTTTATTAAATTTAATTAATTAGTTGCTCGAAAAAAAAAAATTTAATAAAGGAAAACACGTAATACATTGCTTCGTAGTTTTGCGTTGCCATTCTCTCTCGCTTTACTTTTTCTCAAACTTGGCATCATTTATGTAAAATTAAGAGGAGATTTCTTTGATTACAACCATTGGCTGGGATTGTTGTTGTAAAATGTTATTTATTTTTGAGAGATTTGTTTTATTACACAGCTATTGTTGGTTTTTGTTGCTTTATAATTTTGTTTACTTTGATTAAAAGCTGTAATCGCGAAAGCTTAAGCGATTTAATAAACATAAACATGCGCACACGCCAACCCAATCAATTGCGACGACCTCTATGAAATGTAAACAAAAATTCCAACCTTTATACAATACAAAATTCAACAATCACAACAATAGGAACTATTTATAAAATAATTGCTTAAACGCATGCGCTTCTTTTTGTTTTTTATTTCGCTCCTTGTCTCTCCTTATGTTAATTTTGTTTACAGAATATTAATTACAGCTAATTATAGTGGAACACCGCAAATGTGTACACGTTATTTATTATTATTAATTGCGTGGGCAATCCGTATCGCGACTTGAAAGATCTATTGTACTCAACTAATTTATTTGTTATTCATGTGAGAGGGTTAGTGAATTTTATGATAATTGTTTGTGTCTTGAGTGCTTAAATGTAAATGTTTTACAAAGAGGACGATAACATTGGATCCACATGATGAAGATGATATCATTAGAACGGATGAGATCCGGTCATTAATTTAAATTCGGATTGAATAACGTTTTTATGCAAGAGCCATGAAGATAACACTATCACTTTAAGGTTGCGATAACGAAATACCAAGCTTGCTAAATAGTATACGTAAACGTGTTCTTTGAAAACTTACCTGAAACTAACATTAAATAAGAAGACGAAGCAATAAACTATAAAATCGTAACAAAGTCCATCATTTTTGCTATCATTTCTCTTATATAAGTTTGTTCGTAATAAATTGGAAATTTCAAGTCAATGTATTCATAATCCATAGTTGTTTCCAAATGTAAAACATTGAGAGAGAAAATCCAAGTGTAGCAAATGTATTCTTGATTTATTAACCTAGATCAGATCGATTGCAGTTTCCTAATAATCTGGCGTAAATAATAGTCATCGTAGGTCAGTATATATGTTTTACAAGAAGCTGTTTCAATTTTATCATCGCACACTTGACGACGTTGCGAATGTTGTCGCGGTCGTATATAATTTCCTTGTTTTGTTTTAATAATAAAATTTCGGTTAATTGTGGCTTTTACAAATTGAAAATTCGGCAGATTAAAGTGTAATATGCAGAGATGCAATATAATATTAATTACATTCAATTGTTTTCAGTTTATATATTAATAAATTTTAATTTAGATTTTTGATTCTGATATGTTTATATGTTATTTTACATTTTTATTTCAATTTACTCTGAGGTTTATTCTTTTTTTCTATATTTGATGTTTTATTATTTTTGTCGATGATTTTTGAATTATCTTCAAATCAATATCTATCAAACGCAACTACACTGTGCGCGCTGTCCTTTGTTGTCCTTTTTCTCTCTGCGTTTCCTTTTAGTTCTTTCTTTTCTTTTTCAGCAAAAGCGTCGGTTTTCCTAAAACATAGATATATTATTTATTAATTAACGAAGCAGTTAAAGTTATTGCAGTTACGACATCAAGTTCAGTGCTACGCCACGTTACACATTTAAGAACTTCATTGGGGCATTTGAAAAATTAATTTCAAAAACGTGCTATGCCAGTTTATAGATTTGTTTGCATATGTATCTGTATAATAAGTTTAAAATTTCAATTTATCAAATAAACAATTAATTTTGATCAAATTGTATAAATGAAATTTAAATTTAATATAAAATTTTATTTTAAAATTCATATATAAATTAGGGAATAAACGAATAAATTGTCAATTTAGAAAAGAGTAAATGTAAATAAATAAAAAATAATAATTAATAAATAAATTGCGAATGGTCTTCTCCACCAACAAAATATATGCGCTTTTACTTTTACATCACCAACCACATATGGTCTCATAAACAAAAATTAATATTTTGCAACAACAAGCACATACGGTATTAGGTGGCGACTACACACGATAGTAGGTGGCAACTACATAAGTCTACTACAATTACTGAAAAAAATAATCGCTTTTCGCTAGAATAAATAATCGGTTCTCTTCGACAAGAGAAAAAAGAAAAACGTTGTGTAGCTAGTAGCCATCGTTCGGCAAAAGTGATATTTTTTCGTATTCATATGTCTAATTTTTTTTTAAATAGATATAACTAAAATAAAAAGATACTAAGCCGTTAAAATGCCGTTAATGTGTTTATAATTATAATCAATAGTGAATATAGATAGTATTGGAAAAGAAAAAAAAGCAAAGAAAAACTTATGAAAGAGAAAAATAAATACTTTTACGACCAGCCAAGCATAAGACAGAACCATTTTTTTTCCTTTTTTTTTCATTTAATTCGTGTTGTTGGTGCTAGTGTATTTAATGCGCACACATAAACACGCACACACGTACATAATATATAGTTATCGTCGTCAGTGAGTTCAAGTGTGCTCGTTTCATTGATTTGATTTTAATTTGCTTTTCTATGTTTCTTTTTCTGTCCTTTTTGTCATTTTTTTTTTTTTGTCTAATAATATTTTACTGTCTTGGAGAAAAACGTAAAATCAAATCGTAAACTTTCTGTTAATTGTGAAATTACTTTTATATAAATTTTCTTAAAACACGAACGAACGTATTTGTGTCGTGATAAAATTTAAGTCTGACAGAATCTAAGCCACAACGTATGTGAAAAACTGCGGATACTCATCTGTGGAGTTATTAGACGATTGTAACCGAAAACCTTGGCCTATTGTTAGCTTTCGAGTGAATTTTATTAATAATACTAATATCAAAAACATTTTCGGTGTCATAGAAAGTTTTGTTGTCATGTCTACTAAATCCGGGAATTTTGACTTATATTTCGATTGAATTTTTTTTTTCTATTGTATCCAGAAAACTTACCAGATTAAGAGTAGCATAGTACAAGAGGAAGAAGGAAAAAAAAAAAAACAAAGAAAAGTGTTATTTCAATTTTTAGACGATCGATGTGTTGTATGAACGTGAACGAATGTGTGCGTGTGCGTGCGTGCGTGCGTGCGTGCGTGTAAAAGTGGAGCCATAACTGACGACGGTGTACAGCGGTGTGAATATTATTTGTATTCGCTTTCTGTGTAAGGCTCCCAAACAACTACAGTTATTATATGCTTACGTATAGGTGATATATACAACCAACACAAAGGGTGAATAATGCTTGACGGAGACAAAGAGAAAGCAAAACGCACTTTACAGTAAACTAAATGTAATAATAATTACTATAAAACTACTATAATTGTCACCGCTTAATCGGGTTACTACTTGCACTCTCTACGCGCGTTGTGTGGGTTTTATAAGAAAAAGTCTGAAAAAAACAAAAAAACAAAATTAAAAGCAATCCTAAAGGGGAAAATTTAGTAAAAAGCGTTGACGTAGCACTGATGGGCATTATTTTGCTCGCGTTTACGTATGCATATGTGTGATCTCTAATGGAGTAAACGGAAAAAACGAACAAAATCAAAGGAAGAAAATCGTGTATAGTTGTATAGACGGGCTGAGTGTGTGTACGTACGGGGTCTGTGAAGAAAAACAAAAGTATATACAGCAGCAACAACAGCGACGACAACAACAACAACAAAATAATATCGCTGGAATCGCATTCACATATTAACAAAACAAATCCAGTTGATTTTCTCTTGGAGCCAGCATTTTTACATCAAATTTTTTTTTTCTTCTCTTTTTATTTGGCCAACTCGATTAAACACAATAAAGAAAAAAAAATTAAAAACAAAAAGGCAGTAACAAGCAACCAGTATCAATATTAATCCACAGTTAACCATTTTCCTTTTTCACTTCTTTGTCGCTTTTGTTTTTTTTTTGTTTTTTTTTTTTTTTTTGTTTTTCAACTTTATCAAGTTGAATTACTTCGTCAACCATCGTCGCCATCGTTCTCATCATCATCGCCAATATCAGTAGCAACAAAACTGTAGCATTAGCTCCTCTGTGCTTTGTTGCGTTTTTGCATTACTCCTCCATAATTTGGACACCATGGCGTGTCTGAATACATTGAAATTGGAAATAAAAACATTGGAGAAGATCTTCACCAAAAATCACGAACGTTTTCAAATTCTCAATTCGAGTGTAGACGAACTTACATGTCGGTTTATTGGCAAAAATGGCAAACGTTATGACATTCATGCCAACATTACGGTAAGTCATTGTGCTGTTATACGATGTCTTGTTGTGTTTTTGTTCGTTTCATTTCTTCTCATCTTTTTTTTTTTTCAATATTTTTGTTGTAGACGTGATATTCTATTAAAATCTTGCAAAGCTTATTCCTCAATAAAATTACCCAACTATACAAAAATATTTTCTTTGACGTTCGTTATCAAATTTATATAAAATCTATGGTTCAATTGCATCTGTTTAGACTACACGAGCGTTTCTTGCAGTTATAACGGCATTCAATGCGGGGGAACAAAGGGGATACGCGTTTAAAACTCGTATAAAATTTAAGTAGAGATAGACTTAAGCAGGATAAAATGGATCTTCACTGCTGCTTTACCAGTGTTCTCTCTCCTGCCTTACCTTCGTGCTTTTGTGTTTGTGTTAACATCGAAATTGAAAACATACTTATGGCTTGGTTGCAAAGCGACTGACTGATGTTTTCAAAATGTGATACCATAATATTCTTGTTATTAAAGGAACTTATGGAATAAAACTTACGGTTTATTTGTGCTCGTCTCTATCGAATCTTTGACGCGGCTATACAAGGAGAGACGATATATATGTATCAAACATTCGTTAAGTAAGAACAAATATGTACTTGTCACGAGAATGTTTAAATAACTATAAGCTTTAATAGAATACATTATTCGAAACTATGGCTGCTTTATTGTGCCACATCTTAAGCTAATTTAGAGTTCATTCTATAAACTCTGACATAAAAGTCATACTCGTTCCGAAGCCATACGTAGCCGTCCATCATCCCCAAACACAAATAGTTTCGCAGAAAACTTTGAGCATTAGCTCGTCCAAATGTCTCGAGAATTAGCTTGGCGTAGAATGGTAACTATATTCGCCTTGAAAAAAAAAAAAAAAAACTCGAACAAATGTATAAATCTAAAGCATATATTTATCATATAGGAAGACATTGTTTGTTCAAATTACAGTACTCAGATACGAAGAAGAAGAAAAGGCGAGGAAATATATATTGCGAAAATATGCCTTAGAGCAGATCTAAAAATTCGCTATCAAAATGTTCTTAATAAGGGGCGCATACGACACGCATACAATTAACCGTTTGACAGAAATGACGGCAATCGACATTCACTGCTTGTGCTTGTAAACGCAAGCGATGACCATAGCAGTCCTATTACATTCTTTGTGTTATAACATATAAACAATTAAAACAATGTATTTCTCGGGCGAATTTATTACCATTTACTAGGTGTTCGCAAAAATGTTGATCATTTTTCCCCTTGAAAGAGGCATTTATTGTGGAAAATTGGTACAACATATATATATCAATACAGTTTCCATCATTTTCCGCGACATTTTACAATATTTTGCTTATATTGGCTTGGCAGCGGTCCATCCATCGACCCATTTTTGCACTTCAACTTTGCGAACCCGCGTGACAGCCAAGCCATGCTGCATAGACCTAAACAAGCGGTAATCAGGAGATACCATGGCTAGTGAGTACACGGATTGTGGCAGAACTTCCCATTCGAGCTGCAACAGTGTTTTCTGGACACCTATTTTCAGTGAATTTCTGTCGCAACTTTTAAACCGTCGAAACCAAAACCGACGACGGATGGCGATGGAACAGCCTCTGAACGTGTGTGTGTGTGTGTGTGTGGGCTTTTGTAGCAGATTTCTTCTAATAAACAACAAAATCAATGCATTTGGAAGAAGAAGAATTGTGAGCGATTCTTGATTAGGGTCGGCGTACGCTGAATAAATCAATAACATGAACTGGAAAACTGTTATTTTATGTAGAGGGAGGTTAAAACTGTCGAATTCAACCGTTATGTGAACTGATATTTCCTAATTCTTTCACATTTGGAGCCGCCAATATTTCGCGTACTCTGTCCTGTGGGGTCTTTCTTTCGTTGTTAGTCAATTCGCGTTCAAGTCCACGAGTTGTTTTTAATAAAATCTTTTCCGAAGAGTTAGATTATCCAAAAATTTATTACTGCGACAACCATTTCTTCGAAAGTAAAGAGCAGCCTACCACAAGCAAATCATGGCAAATTAAATTCAAAGAAACCGTTAAAAAGGCATTATAGACATATTCTGGATTGTGCTTTTTGCAAGCTCACAATACACGGCTAACCATGTCGAGACATCGTTTTCAACAATTATTACGGTGTGTGAATGTACATCGTGAAAATAAAAAAAAAGATAGTTCTTCCAATGGTTAATTCAATTTTACGAAACTTTCAAGAAGTGAATATTCACCTGTAAAAAAAGGACACTTTTCTTGATGAATCTACGTCACGATGCCGAGGTCACCTAAGCTTCCGACAGTACGAGAAAGGGAAGAAATTCAACTATGGATTACAATTGCACGGGTTAACTACTAGTCACAGTTATGTCTTAAACATAGATATTTACCATGAAAGGCAGGACATCCCAAATATATTATCGAAAACAACAGATCTTGTTTTACGTTAATTGAGTCTGCAGTCCTTATTTGAATAAAGGACATAATTTATATATGGACAATGTTTACAATAGTGGTGAACTGTCCAATAAGTTACTAAATTTTACAACTCACTCAATCGGAACACTGCATGCACCCTAATCGTGAAGCTAATCCAAAGGCAGTTACTGCAAACAAGTGAAAGAAAGGCGAGCATATTTCGAGTAGAAAGGGTGAAATTTGTATTATATTATATGTGGAGAGATAAGCGCGAATAATCACAACATCTATAACCACAAGGCATCGCTCAGAAATGATTGCCAAAGAAAAATAAAGCCAATAGCTGACTACAATTCGCACAATATGTCGGGTGCGCTCAGGTCAGGCGTCCAAATAATTTGCTAGTGTTATTCTCTCCCACAAAAGGATCATTTTTCATATTTTAGACTTAGATTAGTTATAGTATTTGCATTTTCTCTAGGAGAAAGGTGCTCGAGTGGAAAAAATCGTTTATGCCAAAGCAAAAGTATAGAGCACCAATCAAAATTTCAATTTTCTATCTTTATTTTTTAAATAACATAACGATAACCGATCATAGCCGAATGAGTATAATATTCTTACTCGTTTTTTTTTTACATTTTCAGTTCCTCTTCTAATCTGTTGTAAAAAATTATGTAAAGAAATGATGCACATTGCCATTGTTACATATTATCGCCAACATTATAGGTTAAAAAGTATATTGCAGTTGAGGTTTTATGCAATGAAACCGACAATTCTTTGGTAACTATCGTTGTCACGACGGTTTGCGAATCGCAATAGAAAATTAATAACGACAAGGCAACAACCTCGATTAAAGTTCTCAACCATAGGCGATAGAATAAACCAATGCCTTTATGCCCGACCATGCGCGAACGCATCATAAAGCGAGAATTTATCCTCGTTATGTACATTTTTAGCTAATTGCAACTAATCGGAAATGAATATGAACCGATCCACGTCGTCTCGTTATGTAATGAATAAAACATAACCACACACATCGCACATCATAATTTAATTAAAACTCGGGCCATACATGTATATTTAGTAGGTCACTTATAAAAACTCAATATAGAAATTGGCAGATCAGCAGATGCCAAGACATCTTTAACTAGGAATTGCCCATCTTTCATGTATAGATGTCACAAGCTATAGTTCAGTCTCTTCAACTATATATGTTTTAAAAGACTATATATGTTAAGACGATGTTATCCGTTCCTAAATCACTTGTAACAAGAGTCTATCAATCTGGTGCGGTAATATGCAAAGCCAAGAAGATATTATCCGTTCCTAAATCACTTGTAACAAGAGTCTATCAATCTGGTGCGGATATATGCAACGCCAACAAAGACTCACCTGTCTTGCATGTATATACGTGTCACGGCGTCTTGAAACGTAATTCTAGACGATATTATCCGCCCCTAAATCGCTTGTAATGACATCGTATCAATCTAGTGCGGATGTATGCAAAGCCAACAAGGACTTGAGATAGACGCACCGATTATTAGTATACCAATCGAAGCAAGCAGATTTCTCCATTCATATTATATTATTTCGGGAGAATGGAATTTTTTTTCCCACACAAATTGTTCTTACAGTCACTTCTTGTACGAGGCCCCGAATGCAAAAAGTTTAGATGAGAAAGTGACCCCTTTTAAAGCCACCCCCATTATAAATGATAATGCCAGGCAACGTATTTGTGATGAAAGTCAGGATTACATCGATTTATTTTTTTTCGATTCTTTTGATCGAAATAAGATCTCTTAATACGTCTAATATATATATAATTTTTCTTTATAAAAATGGATAAAGAATAACAAAGTTCTTCGATAAGAAAACAACATTTAATAAACTTAGAATGGGTTGTTTCACGTTTTGAACCGCCTTCTATCGCCTCCCCCCACCCCCCTCTCACTTTTCATTTAAATAATCAATAATTTTGTTAAATATTTTTTGGGTAAGATAAAACTATATGCTGTCAGAACGATTGAAAGAAGGAAATTAATATGCATATTAGGTAAATGTAAATCTGCCGTTTGCATAACGAAATTTAACTTCAAAATATTGTCATACAACTTTAGACATATACCGTTAGTAAAAAATGGAAATTGTACTCATATATGCACGTATATATATGTATATATATTGTTCGTATGCATTGTGTGAATTTTCAAAAATTTCCAATATTTTTTTACACGACTTTTTAATTAACCTATAGTCTTTTATTGCATCTTACCCCGCATAGTTAACGGTAACATGGAATATATCGCTAGTTTTACTACAACAAATTTATACTCAGCAGCACCTGCGATACAAGTTGTATTAAGTATACGTGTGTAACATTCAGAATCGTTTATAGATTCAGAAACATTTCCTGAATCAATTGGAACTTGTCTACCTCTGTCTGTCCTGCATTTTGATGTCATTTTTAAAACATTTCTATCGAAATTTGGTAAATCGATGCGTTTTGATCCAATTGACAGAGGGACAGACAAGCTTAAATCGATTCGAAATAATGACATAATGCATTCCGAGAATTGCACGAACGTCTCTACAAATTTAATATACTCTTAGCAAATGTGATGTTGTAGGGTATAAAAAAAAAAAAAAATAAGAAAAAAACGGAACTCTAGCAGGGAAGATGAAAAACTTTCTCTTAAAGAAAGTTAAACTATGTATGTTTCTTTTTCTTTTCTTTTTCTTCTTACCTAAGCGAATGATGACAATGACAATATTAAGGAAATGAAATACGTATATACAAGCGACAAGCGAAGGTTTCGAACGAACAAAATGTATCTATCTATGCATGTAGGTGGGGGATGATTTGAATACCTTTAAAAACGCAAATAAAATAACCATAAGAGAAGTATATATATACGTATATATATATATGTATATATATATATATATGCTTCAAATTGTTTGAAAATTTCTTTTCAGTTGTTACATGATCATATAGAAGATTGAATTAAAACGGTGTCGATCTTAAATATTCTTCCGCACTAAGAGCTTAAGTTTAATTAAAACAAAAGAAAAAAAAAATAATAAAATAGGAGAATAATGCATAGATAATTACATGCGTACATATATAATAATGTGCAGAGTTTGTACCATTGAGTTATTGTTATTGTTGTTGTTGTTGTTCGAACAAACAACAGACGTAAACGCCCCCTCAATCAATAACCTAAAATGCAAATCTATCTCACAGTACAAAGAAATCCAAAAATCTTTCTTTTTATTTATTTTTTTTTTTATTTAATAATATTGAGCAACAACAAGAGCAGATAAAATGACAAACAATCAAGCAACGTCTTCGACGAAATGGATTCTTACGAAGATATGTTCGAAGATATAACAGCGTATCCATCATAACGCCATCATAAACATTATTTATTTATATATACTATGCTGCGCTATAATTTGTCCTTCAAAACACCCAGAATGGAGAAGTATTTCTTTTGCGTCCAAGAAGTCGAACTTTTTGTGATATTTTCCATGCAATTTTCATGTTTTATTGAATCCATTGCATCGCTTATTTTTTACGTTCATTAAATGATGATAATTGCTATCAATTCGCACGTGCAGAAATTTTCGTGAAGAAGAATAATCTACCAATCCCCTACCGCCGGGAGAGGCGAAATTACATGCACTTATTGTTATATTTGCCCGCCAACTAGAGAAGGAATTTAACGAAAAAAAAAAAAATTAAACAAATAATCACATAATGTCCAAAGTTGTCCAAAACGAAGCTATGTACACTTTGGCGAGAGGACTTATACTGCGATGGTTAAATGCAGACTAGAAATTTATATCCTATTATCAATTAACTTTTGGAGAACTTGATTTTTATTATATCACTCCACTCTCCATTATCTTGGACGCATATCTCATATTGGAACCATTGAATTATGTTCGGCGGAGTCTGAATCTCGCATACCCACCACTATGTTGTTTTTCGCATTCTATTCTCCAAGTTTTTCTATTTCATACCCATGTCGCTAGTGTGTTATTAAGAGAAAAAGGTAATCGCGGTCTCTACGATATTCATTTTAAAATCGACCCATTTTTAGGCAGATATTATATCTTCATTTAAGGAACGTACAAAATGGTTTTAAAGATTCAGTTGTGTTTGTCTTATGACAAATAAGCATTAAACCTCCATAATTTAATCACTTGTAACTTTGTGTGGGCGTGACTGATTCGTTTCATTTTTGGACTTAAAGAGTAGAGTGCTTCGCAAAGCAAATAAGGAAACCGTCAAGGTTCTAACTTTTATAATTTTCGAGAAACGACCAAAAGTCCAAAAATGTTTGTTATAAAAAACTGAGTTGCGGTTAGATTACGCTCCACTACGAGCTTCCGCCCCAACCGATTTGGCCCATTTTCAATACCAACCTGCATGCAGAAACTTCCAATGTTCCTACTAAATTTGAAGTCGATACCTTCATTTTTGCGACCAGGAGAGTTCCAACACACACCAGACAGACGGACAGATATGGCTAAATCAACTTGGAATTTCACGTTGATCAAGAGTATATACACTTCATAGCGTCTCTGAAATTTCCTTTTGGATGTTACATACATGGCGGATATAAAAACGGTATATTTTCATCTAAGAAAAAAATCTCCGTGATATAAGCGCGCGCCACATGCTGTTCACACTTTATGCTTTTAAATATTCTTGCAATGTAAACAATTGCCTGATAATTAATGCAAGTGAAGCAAAACCGTTTTGTTTAGATTTTGAACGAAACCGTTAAAAGAGGAAAGATAATAGAGTGCATTTCCTTAATTATTTGTCTCTTTCTTTCCACAACGATGATGATAGGTGCGTTTGCATTAATTTCCATCATTTTTAAATTTTGCGTAAATTTTGGGAAACGCTACCTTTACATTTTATGAGTAGGATTTAAAAAAAAAAAAAAAAAAACAGTTTATTTTACTTTTGAAAATAACCGTAGGCCGATCCTTTCACCGATTTTGCTCAATTTCAATATCAACGTTGTCTGCAAGAATTTTACAATATTTTGAATGGATTTGAAGAGAGCGCGGCATAGACACGCTCAGGTTGACGCGCAGGCTATGCATAGATCAGCTTAGCATTTCTTACTGATCAAGAATACATATATATATATATATATATATACGTTCTATACGCTCTATTAGGGTTCTCGGTGAGCTCTCTTCGATGTGAATGAATATAACGCCAGCCTTCGATAGTGCGTATAATAATTTGTCTTAAGATTAAGTTTAATATGTGAAAAGAAGATTTTAAAAACGTCATTAGATTGATGAGACAGATAATGCTGACATGCACACACACACCCTATAACACAGAATAGTTATTTCGGTTTCTTTCCGTCTTGAGGAAAGTGAAAGTGATGAGTGCGTATAAAAGTAAGGACACGGGGATATGTTTAACACGTTTGTGAACATAAGTGTTACGGTATTCCTTTTCGGTGTGAATTCGCCTCCATCCTTCGATGACAGGTATAACAATGAATTAACTATGTCTGTAGGTTTGTCCAAAGTTAACAAAATTACCCTTGGGCTACTTTTGTTGCTGCTTCACATTTATTTAAAAAAAAAATAATAATAATAATAATAATAAACGTGAAATTGATAACAAGAGCAACGTGGTGATATATGTGTTTGAGTTTAACGAAAGTCGCTAAAATGTCCAACACTTCATTACGTCATCATTGCAAAATATTGTGTTAAGTGTAAGCATATCAGTTAATTGATCGAATATATATATCAGTTAATGAATCGAATTTTGACTAGTTTCGAAAAATTTGTGCTTGGTTTCATATTAATTACTCGATCTAACAATCCAATTTACAAATTATCGTTTATCATTATCGCCGCGTTATGCCCATTGGTGAGCTCGACCTACGACCAATCAACTAAACGAATTAATTTTTTAGCTTTTTGTTTCAATTTTTACGATTATCAGCATTTCAATACGAGACTATGCATAGATGGACTGACAGACAGACATGGTAAAATCGACTTTACATTAATCAAGAATGCATATATTTGATGGCAGCATATTAACACGTGTTTCTTTGCGATGTTTCGAGCAGAACAGACAATTTTAATATGCTACTTGTAGCTGCATCCATTTTGATCATCTTTTCAATTGAGAAAAATTCCATCCAAAATATATGTTAATCAAAATATTTTCCTTCAGTTTTTACAACGTTTTCCTATTTTTCCGTCAAAACGACGATACGTCGAAGAACGATATTGGTTTTGGTAGTGATCCAAATTATCGATCCTTTTTCGCACTTCTTCTTCAGCATTTCGAGAACGCGCATCAGCCAACCCAAGTTGCATCGATCTGAACAAGTGGTAATGAGAAGGCGCTATGTCTGGTGAGTACACTGGGCACGACAGAACTTCCCATGCAAGCTGCATCAACAACTCTTGCAACGTATGGCCGAACGTTCCCATGCAAGAGGGTGACGTTTGCGTCTGTTAACGCCACACCTTCCTGTCCCCACCACACTTCGCTTCGGTATCGGTGTAGATGACTTTACTGGAGCCTCGCGTTTGGGATTGTCGTAGTAGAGCCACATTTCATCGCCAATCGCCATACACCACAGGAAACGCAATGAAGCCACGATGTTGAAACGATTGGAAATGGCATTTCCACTCAATACGCACGTTTTGGATCTTTTTCATCGCGTGTAAACGTCTACAAACCGTTATTCATCAAGTGCTGCGCTGTTCGAAAATTGTTTGACACTCGGAGCTGGGTTTTCACGCAATAATAGCATATCTTGCAATTCATTGTCTTCGAACTTGTTTGTGCTCCTCGAGGCCGTTCTTTATCATTGATATCAACAATTGGGATATGATCTCGCAGAGCAGCATAACCACAAGCTTTAGAAAAGTGTAGGAAAAGAAGAAGAAAAAGAAGAGAATTTACGCACTCGGCTGCAACAATAGCGTTCAAAATCTTGGAATTTGTGCGCAAACGTAACCTAAAAAAATTATTTTCGTCAAATTCCTATATACCGTGTGCTGTTCACTCCTCGAAATGTCCTTCTTTTCGTACTACGCTACTGCTGATTAATCAAAATTACTGCTAGAACTAGTTGAGTGTTAAGGTAACAACCCTTTAACACTAAACCTACCATGCGCGTTTTTAAAATTTCGTTTAAAATTTTTCGCATACAACGTTACTGTATCATCATGTAGCTTATTTAGTTTTCCTAAAATATGCATACAAACTATTTTTGACTATTTACAACTTTTTTTATTGTTTACTTTCCGAAAACAAACTATACCATGTCTAGTCTACCACGAACGGTCATTTGTGACCGCTCGACTATCTTCTTCGATAATCGCATTCTTGAAATTGTTTTACTAGTCTAGAATGTAATTGTAGACTCATTTCTTTGATCATTGATCATAAAATGATTGAACATGTAAGAGAATATACGGAATCAGAGGTATTTCTCGAGTGTTGAAAACGAAATGGAATTTATTTATTGCAAAATTATATGCATTTATTGGACTTCGATATGCACGCGGCGCATATGAGGGTAAAAATACTAATTTATCATATTTATGGAACACGAAATGGGATCCGTCATTTCTCTCGACAACTACGAGTCGAAATGACTTCGTAAAAATCATGAGATTTATTCGATTTGACAACAAAAATCAATCAGCATATCTTGCTATAGATGAACAATTGTTTCCTACAAAAGCACATCTTCTAGATTTATTCAATACATGCCCAACAAACCGGACAAATTTGGCATAAAATTCTGGTTGGCTTCCGATGTAAATAGTAAATATATAGTAAACCGCTTTCCATATTTGGGAAAAGATGAAGGGAGAGAATCATCAATCCCGCTTGGAGAGTTTGTAACTTTGAAATTAGCAGAACCATATACGGGCCATGGGAGAAATATAACAACAGTTGACAATTTTTTTTACAAGTGCGTCACTAGCGAGTAAACTTCTAGCAAAAAGGACGACGCTTGTTGGAACTATCCGAAGAAATAAAAGAGAGCTGCCAAAATTAGCGAGACAGGCAAACGATAGTATGGTACGCTTCTCAACAATATTCTACAAATCGAAAGATTTTATTCTTACAATTTTTAAAGCTAAACCCAATAAAAAAGTATTGATACTTAATTAAATGCATTCATCCGTTGAAATTGAAAAAAATGACACCCGTATACCAGAGACAATTAGATTTTACAACAAAACAGCACAAAATTCGGTGTAGATGTAACCGATCGATCAAATGGCCAGAGAATATAGTGTAAAATCTAAATGTCAAAGATGGCCCTTACAGGTATCGCATCTCAACATCTTAGATTTAGCCGGAATAAATGCTTGGATTTTATATAAGGAAACGTCGGGTGAGGAAATATCGAGGCAAGAGTTTTTATTTCAATTAGCAAAAGAACTTGGCACCGAATATCAGAAAGAGAAACAGATAGGCAAAGAATGCGCTCATCAAAAACAATAATAAATACAAATACTGTTTCTTCTGAACGGAGATCTTGTCAAATAAGATATTGTTAAGTCAATAAAACAAACAAAATTTGTATAAAGTGTAACAAATACGTATGTGGAAAATGTGGGGGGGGGGGGGGGGGGGGGAAGTTTTTTTTTTGTAACAAAAAAAAAATTTTTTTTAAATAAATATTTTTTTTAAAAGAGGCGCTTTGTTGTCCCGCTA
>CCAG010019814.1:0-35003 GCA_001077435.1 Glossina morsitans morsitans | reverse complement strand
ATTATTATTATTATTATTATTATTATTATTTTTTTTTTTTTATACTCAATACCAAAAACATTTTTGATGGCTTACATACAATACATCTAATTCTCTTTTTACAAGATAGATACGTTCCCAAAAGATACGTGTAAAAAAAATTCGTGTAAAAAGAGAATTAAGTGTACACGCTTATATTACTTGAAATATCGAAAAATTGGCATCAGGCGGCAACGTTCGTTCGACTGTATGCGATGACTCATAGGGAAAAGTTCATAGCGTTTTTTTCACATCCCTGTCTCTCGTTTCATAGACAGGTAATATTGTCAACATTATTATCAGACCGTTGATATTCTTCGCGGCAGCACTTATGGTCACACACATATGGTAATTGAATCTTCCATCTAATGTTTCTTATTCACTTTTTCTTACCGTCTTCCATTTACCTAACACTGCAATCTCATATGAACTAATAAAGAGAACATATTCGGAACACTTTTAACATTTTTATTCGGTGTACAAATAAGTCATATGTGTATTTCTAGGCGAAGCTTAATAAACGAACCGAATAACCATCATTAGTATCTCTGGTGTTTTCTCACTTATCGAGTAGTTTAATAAGTATGACCTTCTGCTTGGAAATAGCTATCCAACGATTTTTTACACTATTTGCAACTTTTCTGAAACGCTGTACCATGGTCCGCAATAGCAGTCTTCTTCGCCAAGAGATACTTCGAACCAATAGAAAAATAATTTTCTTGTTATTACATATAATTTACCGTTATACGACAAATCGTCAGAGTTGAAATTATGTGATACATTTTCAAGCAGAGTTGCATTCGTCGTTTTATAGGGCTTACTTCGATTGTTCGGTCCAGCACGAAAGAGCAGCACATGTAAAAAATGGAAAATGGCAAATGGAAACAGGAAATGAAATATATCGAAAAGAAAGACTATGATCCCTATATCGATTTTATAATGCCAAATGTGCAAAACTCAAAGGCTATATATTTTCGATTAGGTGTTTGCCAAGATGTTGATCACTTTATCCCCTTGAAAAAAGTATTTATTGTGGAAAATTAGTACAACATATATATATCACGATGGTTTCCATCATTTTCCACAATATTTTGCTTATACTGGCTTGGCAGCGATCCATTCATCGACCCATTTGCGCACTTCTTTCGAAACCGAGTGACAGCCAAGCCATGCTGCATAGACCTAAACAAGCGGTAATCAGGAGGTACCATGGCTAGTAAGTACACGGGATGTGGCAGAACTTCCCGTTCGAGCTGCAGCAGTGTTTCCTGGACACCTATTTTCAGTGAATTTCTGTCGCCCCTTTTAAACCGACGAAACCAAAACCGACAATTGCGATATGATGGGACAGCCTCTAAACGTGTGTGTGTGTGTGTGTGTGGGCTTTTGTGACAGATTTCTACAAATAAACAACAAAAGCAATGCATTTGGAAGAAGAAGAATTGTGAGCGATTCTTGATTAGGGTCGGCGTACGTTGAGTTAATCAATGACATGAAATGGAAAACTGTTGTTTTATGTAGAGAAATGGCGAAAGCATCGAATTCAACCGTTATATGTATGTGTATCATATTTCCCATTTGTACCTACTAAAGTCGCTGATCACGCTGCAAACGCCTAATACATAAAATCATTTTTTCTAAAAGCCTTCTCAGATTCAACAACAGGGATTAATTTCAAGTGTGTACTTTTTGGATACCTCGTCATTTCGTAAGGTGATTTTTTGCGGGTTATGGGAAAAAATTTATTTTTTCTCTGCACAAAATGCAACATTTTTTGATAATGAATTTAACTTAAATTGGAGTAAAGTTTAATAAAAGCCTAATATTTGCGTAAAAATATTAAATATAAATTTTAAAACTAAAAAAAAAAAAATTATTTTTATTTATTACAAAAATTGCTTAAATTTTTGAATAAAACGTCAGAAATGCTCTAAAGAAAGTGATATAGAAAGTGTCACAATGCACTGATCCGCTAAATCGACCTGAACAAATGCTAACTGGGAGAGGCCAGGTCGGATTTGGGCCAAGTTCTCAGTGTCAATTTAAAACCGTTTACTTTACAGCTATACTACTGTTGATGTATACCAACGGACTGGTAAATAGTTTGTTCGTTTCCCCAAGCGCAGTTTGGCCAGTTGAGGTTGACATTTTTCATCTGTAACAGTTTCATCAGATTACTAGTTTCCAATCTAACCGAAAGCAGCGCACTACCACTTTCTGAGGATAAATGTTCGGCTTTGCAAGAAATGTGCATGATTTGGAAAATGGAAACAAGTGCCGTGCCGTGCCGTGCCAATCAAGCAATTTTTATTCTCTTAGTTTAGCTTATGGTGAACACATTTTTCCTTATTGATATATTCTTGACCGTGCAACAAGCTCTTACGCTTTTATTATGTTATGCTCAATTCAGAATCATTCTCTGAATTGATTTAGGCTTGTTTCGGATTGAAATGATACGCCCATAGGACAATACAAAGTGAAAACATCTCGACTTTAAACAGCAAAAAAACATTTGTTTTTTGCTCGTTACTTATCCTCCAGCATCCTATCGTCAAGATTGAAAATAATCAGCCACGCCGATCCAATGTTATTGAGTATCCAATTTTTATTCTACTGAAAGTGAGTTCAGATACCCTATGCAACATATGTACATACATACATACATATATAATTACGGACAGACGGACGGACACACACACACATATATATATATTATGGATCAGTATCAAATGTTGGATCAATCTTGACATATATGTCCGTCGGTCTGTCCACCTTATTTACTTGCCTCCGCGATAAGCATCCTGAACGCAAAATTCAAAATCTCGTCTGTAAATCCGGCAAAAACCTTCGAAAAAGAATGCGAATTAATATTAACATCGCCAAGTTAGATCAAAAACCATGTCTACAGTACAACCCATAACATAAGCGAATAATAATAAATATTCGCATTTTCATTAAGGGGGTGTGCTAGATGTGCAAAGTTCCGTCAGAGCTGAATCTATGTCTTTTATGTTTGAAAATTTCGTACGAAATCGATTTAAATAATTAATAATCGAAAGTAGAAGAAACTGGTTTATGGACGCAGAATATCAGCAACTTCCTTCGAAAAGTGTTTTAATACCTTTCGATGTATTTGGAGGTTAAGCAACAATTAATTTTGTAAACATAATCATTAATAATTAGCTAACAGATGTGATCAACACTGTTATCTGTTGAGTGGGGTCTTCAAAATTTCACAAAGTTGTCCTTTCGAAATGCGAATGCCTTTCTCTCTCTCACTCTCTCTCTCCCTACCTTTATTAATAAGACAAATTTGAATAAAAGCATTCTATTCTCTTTGCTCTGCACAATATATATTATAGCCCACACACACACACACATAAGGAAATTTTACAGTTTTTATATGCCATGAAGCAATTGCTTAGTTAACGAAACTCATTGTTGTCAGTTATGGCGATTTCGGTTATTATACCCCACATCACTTGTGCTACAGGGTATATTAAGTTTGTGCGGACACATGTAACAAATAGAAGGGCTTAAAATCGACCCATCTTTTATTATATCGATTGATTCAGAATCGTAAGCTGAATTGGTCTAAGCCCGTTTGTCCATCCGACGTCTGTCCATGTATACTTATGTTCAACTAGTAGGTCCTAATTTTCGAGATATTTTGGTGACATTTGGTACATTGATTTCGCTTGACCCAATGATGAACACTATTGAAAATGATTCGCTTTGATTCAATTTTTCTACCCCTCCCCACGAAACGTCTTATTTTGAAAAGTCGTGGAAGTGGATAAAAAATTGCAATTTTCAAAATTCCTTGACAAAAGTCGCTGAGTAGTACTATTTCAAAATTCTGAATTAGTATGAAAAATTCTTTTTGGTCGGGAACAATTTTTCGAGCGCCCTCTCATGTAACCGTTCCCACCAGAATTGAATCTTTATATGGCAAAAAGATTTAATTTGTAACATTTCACGGTGAAAATTGGTTCCTAATAGTAAATTGACAAAGAGATCACGTATGCTGGATTTGGACTAGATAGATCTATTTTTTTGGATACCACGGCAGATAAGGATTGTTGTTAGCCCTCATATGCCAAGAAGGCCTAATTACTAATGTTTTATGATGAAAGTTTCTTCGTGGTAAGAATTTGAGTGGGCCAGATTTAGACGACATGGTCGGTCTATTTCTTGCACTTCGTATAAGAATTCCAATGAATAATAAGCTTTTCAGAAAAGGTTATAATTTTTAATATTTTATGATGAAAATAGGTCCATAGTCGTGGTAGCAATGAAACGAAAAAAAGTTAACGGTAGAGTATTGGGATCACATAAGTCTACTTCTTCGACCTGTAAATATGTAAAAGTCGTGACGATGGAGAGAAAGTGTAATTGCTAGTTTTCTATGACGGAAACTGAAACATAATTAAATTTTTGAAAAGTAAATTACATTTGCTAAGTTTGGATCGCATCGTATAATCTGTTTGAGCATCTGGCACAATATGTGGGCTTTCATCAAAAGTATGCTTTTGCATGAAAATAATGTCTATTCTTTATTACCAAAAGGACGAATAATAAATAATTGTACTAAGGCGAAGTACGATGTAGGCTAACCAATGGTTGGCGTTACCCGACTATAATGTCCTTGCTTATTTTTTGGATAAAATTGTGTGTGTAGTGTGATTAATGGTTGAAATTTATTATGAATTTAAAATAATTAAGATATAGAGACAAAATGGCAAAATGGTAAACCGAGAGGAGAGAGAGAGAATTATGGGCTTAGTTGTTAACGAACGATGCACGTGGGTATATTTTAGTTAGTCACAACTATCTAAAATTCGATAATAACCCCAGAGATTGTTGAACGTAAGACGCCTTAACGTTAATATAAAATAATAAACGAAAAAGAGAAAAAATAACAAAAATTTGTATTTTATTTAATTTTTTTTTTTTTCTGTTATATTTTAGGAAACGTATCCATCGTCACCGCCTGTGTGGTTTGCGGAAAGTGAAGAAACAAGCGTAACAAATGCTGTACAAATTCTTAGTAATACAAATGGACGTGATAATCATGTCATAAATCAGGTGAAGCGATACATTCATTCATTCCGATTCTTTATTATATTATTTTGATTGATTGTTGTTCCGTTTAGGTTGGCATATTATTGCGTGAATTATGCCGCCTGCACAATGTACCACTGCCGCCCGATATAGACAATTTAACCATACCGTTTCAATTGCCACCGCCATCTAGTGCGTCATCGTTGCATCAGCAGCCTACAGCAGCAGCGGCAGTAGAACAACAACAACAGATTGAAGATATAGAATCAGATCAAGATGAAATCGAGGATCCGGTCGCCGATAGCGAGCAAGAGAGCGAAATTGATGAGGATCTGCCCTTAGAAATGGACGATGTGCGCAGTGCAAATAAGGTACAATAAATAATGAAATCTCTGCTTCAATTTTATTCGATTCTTCCTATATCTAGTACACATAGGAGATATATTGAATACTTCCACCATGAAATACACGATATGAAGGTATAAAGTGTATATGTATCGTGCATAGAGACGAATAACGGAACTGATATAATTATGCCTGTCTGTCTGCTTTTACAACCATGATTGGGATTTGCAAATTTTGTTCAAAAGCAAAAAAGAAAAAAATCTGGTCTCAAAAATCCTTTGCTATTATCACCCTCGGCGTCTGAAAAAATATGACAATTTTTCACTCCAAAAGGATGTTGTTGCTGTTTTCATATTGTTCCATTGCTTGCAATAGTCAAAATGACGCTCGAGAAGTTCTATAAAATATATATATACTTGATCAGTATCAAATTGTGAATTGATCCACACTTGCTGGCATGTCGTAGACATTCTCCCAGTTGCAAAAATTTAAATGTCGGTAAATTTGGTAAAAACTTTGAGACTTTCTGCGCGCAAGTCAATATTGAATATTGAAACCAATATGGGTCTAAGCACAACATAAACTGGGAATATATTTGTTCTCAAAAGCACACTCACAATATTCAGCAGATACAACGATAATCGTTTTTGCTTCTATTCTACGGATAATATTGCTAGGACTAAAAAAAAAGCTAACCACGCCCATCCTTTCTTATACAGTATAAAAAAAAAAAATCTTTTTTCCTTTTTTTTGGAGATTTCTTGAAGAGGAAAGTGGTGAGAACGATAGTTACCGGGTCAAGGTTGAATATAAGTTTCTTACTACCCATTATGTTAAGAAATTGATTGAAACGGATTTGTAAATTTCCTCTTTAAATTTAAGTTAAATTAAAATTAATTAAAATTTATTAATGATATTCGAAAGTTAAGTCAGTTTATGAGTTCGCCAAAGTAATAACCAAAATCTATATAATTTCAAATTTTTACGCTATCTATTCTACACTTATACTCATATATATTATATGTACAGTCATCGATATATATGTAGGTGTGGGTTGCAGAAAAATCGATCAAAGACAAATAGAAATTGTTTTTTGAATTTTTATTTTATGTATATATATATATTTTGTAGAAGGACGATATGGAAGTTGAACATTTAGCCACCTTAGAAAGACTGCGACAAAGTCAAAGACAGGATTACTTAAAGGTAAATATTTCGGAATTCGTAAATTGAATTTATATTAATTAATAATAATTATTATCATTTAACAATAGGGTTCAGTTTCCGGTTCGGTACAAGCTACTGATCGTTTAATGAAAGAATTACGTGATATTTATCGTTCAGATTCGTTCAAGAGTAACATGTATTCAATAGAATTAGTAAATGATTCAATTTATGAATGGAATATACGTTTAAAGTCGGTTGACCCCGACAGTCCTTTGCACAACGATTTAATAATGCTTAAAGAGAAAGAAGGCAAAGATAGTATCCTGTTGAATATTATCTTCAAAGAGACTTATCCATTTGAACCACCATTTGTTCGTGTTGTGCATCCTATTATATCAGGTAAACGCATTCTCCTATATAAAGGCATGGCAATCTTTATCAATTATTTATATATATATGTATGTATACTACTAATAAATAATAATTTATACGATATAGGTGGTTATGTATTAGTTGGTGGAGCCATTTGCATGGAATTATTGACGAAGCAGGGCTGGAGTTCGGCCTATACCGTGGAGGCTGTTATAATGCAAATCGCTGCCACTCTGGTCAAGGGCAAAGCACGAATACAATTTGGCGCCACAAAGGTAAGTGTTGTACGTTTGTGTTTGTTAAAGATTTTTGTGGTGGATTTTTGCTTTTGTTTTTGGAATTTTTAAATCACATATTCAGGCCTTATCACAGGGTCAGTACAGCTTGGCGAGAGCCCAACAAAGTTTCAAATCTTTAGTTCAAATACATGAGAAAAATGGTAAGTAGCAGCAAAGCAATTACAAAATTTCATTACGATTTTTCATAGATAGATCTAAGAATCACGAATAGGTTTTGCTTGAAAAGTTTCGAAAAAGATTTAGAAAAGGCAAAGCTCTGAAACCCTTCAAATACTCTATCTGTTTTAAATTATTTAAAAAGGAAAGGGGACTCAAAAAAGAAAATTATATATGTACTGAGTCAGGGATATCGTGTTCTCGAAATTAAATCAATTACCCAACAACATTTCGTGGTAGATGAATATGGGCAATAAAAGACAACAGATGAACTGAAACAGATGATGAATTGATTACGTCTTCGATTCTCAATACAATATCATAGCGACCGCATTAGCCGACGATAGCTCAAAAAAATGCCTTCTGATACCGTTATTGCAACCAAGACAGGAAAGAAGAATCGCATGGCCGTGCAATCACAAATGGAATCGCATTCAAAATGAGTTATTTTGGATTCACAATCAACCTTCAAGCCGATTCACTACTTCAACTGAAAGCTTTAATCAATTCGCATCTTTTTGGTATCTCATCTGATATAAGATGCGGTTATCCCCCCCTCCCCTACCCTGGCACATAGCCATTATATCATAGCAACCAATCAGAATCTCTGAGGATAGATTATATCAATGTTTAATGTCTGCATTTGGCTTGAAGCCTTAATCAAACGAGTTCCCTAGAACCATTGGGAATTAATAATATAATTGAATTGGACACCCTTCGGCCTTGCAAGACACTCCCACAGAAGAGGGGGCCTGTTCCAACCACTTGGTACGAGATTAAAAGTTCAGGTATGGTCCAAACTTTCCCCTCTGGACAGGGTGAGGCCTATCAAGCACCTCTAATTATTTAATGCCCCCGCATTTGGGGATAACCAGAGCCACTACGAATATTCCCCGAAGGGCTGCACCCAAGCGGTCAGGCTTCACATATTGGTTAAACTGCTGCGTTCAAATGGTTATTGGACACAGCAACTTGCACCGAAGTTCCTACATCGTATATCGTTATGCAAGCGTCGACCTGAAGAATCTTCGCAAGCACCAATCTCCAGTTCAACCAATGCCGTCACCTCTACCCTCCTCAGCAGTTTACTTGTGGCCTTAAGTGAGCGGGCAACCTGACTTCCGTGGAGTCCGCAGTTCATAGCATGCTTTAGAATTATCGGCATGCGTGTGTCCCTATGCTCGTAATTTCACTATCTTTACTTGTGTACTAGGCCCCCTAAGTAGCTGACTACGTGGTGAAGAAGGAGTCTGCACGAAGACGAAACCCGATACCCTGGAAGACTCTCCAAGCAAAGGAACTCCGTCGCCGGGGAAAGTCTCGGAGGACAGTGTTGTAACTTAGATCAACATAAGCCAATTAAGTCTTTAACGGCCTGTATCGTTGCAAGAACAGAAAGGTTTAAAAGAAATCGAAAAAAAGGACTAAATTTAAATCGAAAGGAAGAAAAAGAATTCTGCTTGGGAAATAGTTTTTAGCAAATGTGATCAATTTATTTCTATTTTCTAAAATCAAGTATCAAACCGGGTTCAATCTAAAGTTAAAGTTAGAAACGACCAGATGTCTGATTCGTATTATCTTTATTCATGTTATTATCGCAGCTGTTAGCAATAACGTAATGCTCTATATGTATACAAATGCTTCCTGATAGAAATGGAAAGAAAGGTTTATTACTGATAAGAAAGTTCAAAGCGTGCACAGTATTCGTCAGAACAACGGCGAAAATTTCCTTATTCGCGTCTTCTGCCAGCATTTTTGTTTAATTTGACCAATCGCTACACACATAGAACGATGAAAAGAACGTCAGAAAAACATAGACAGTGGTCATAGTCTAGCGGGTGTGTGCCTGAATTTTACTGGAACGGAGTGCGCTACTAGTAAACTGGTAATTCAAGTTTGTTTGGGATCTTTTTAATTTGTTCGTCAGAACCTTTGGTTCTTGAACCATGATTAACTTTCTGAAGAAAAAAAAAAATGTAGTAAAAGCAAAATTTAATTTTGGACTTTGCGATGGAAATTCAGTATTTTAAACGAACACTTATCATTTATAAATAATGCGGATTTAAGTTGTAAGGAGCTAAAATCAGTTGTAATTGCCATTTCCTAAATTGTTACATTAGTCTAATTATTATTTTTAAAATTAAATATCTATGAAATAATGTAAAACCATAGTAGGTTCAATTGTTTCCTTATTATATTTTCAACATTGTGTAGGTTTTTTTTTTTTATTTACGCTTCATTCTTAAAATCTATTCATTTTTCTTTTCATTGCATAGGCTGGTTCACCCCTCCTAAAGAGGATGGTTAAGGCGAAATTTAAGTGAAAAATAACACACGAAACTGAAAAAGGCCGCACTCTGCTTCTTTGCTGCTAACAAGAACAACAACAACAACAACAACAACAACTCATCCGTAATATCTTATCATCTTCACAATAACAAAAGAAAAAAAAAATTCTCGCTTTCCCATCACAACGACAACAATAAAAACAGCTAATATTCTTGTGTGCGTTGCATTATATTTTAAGTAATTATTTAAAAAAAAAAAAACAAAAAGAGAACAAAAAAAATCCCTAACAGCTTCTCAAAAATCATAAAACGGTCACCTTTAATAAAGCTTTATTTTTGTATCTTCCTCCTACACACACACGCACACATACACACTGGTTGTTAGCAGAAACAGCAGCAGCAGTAACATCCTGTTCTCCGTCTTCTCTTAAACTTAATATGAATACAAAGTATAAATATAAACAAACAAAACACGAAATATAAATATAATGATGTAGTTTATAGAATTTGTAATTTTGTCTGTCGTGCATATGTAATGAGAAACAAAAAAAAATCGACTTCTTATGAATATAAATGCGAATTATTATTATCATTATTATTGCTTGTATTTTTCATAACCATATTGTTTTTTTCTTTTTTTTTTATTTAAAGTTTGTTTTAATTTCATCATAATTTCATTATTCATTCATTCAATCATTCATTCATTCATTTTTCTATTCTTTATTATTCCTCCTCTTCTTGTGCTCTTTAATTACATTTGAATAAACGTTTTGCCGCTTCAATTGAACGGATCGATCTTGAAAAGAAGTGAGATACACAAGTATCTTTACGTTTATATCTTAAACACTTCTCCTACACCCATCGTCCATCGTCCACCATATTTATAATCTTGTATGTATTAGAAACTGGATTAAAAATTGAACTAACATTAAATGAAATCCAAGATAGATAGCTAGCCCGCTAGCTATTGCTATAGCTATTAGTTGTATTCGTGTTGCAGTAAACGTTTGATATCTATCTACCCACCCCCTTAAACACGAAACACCATCAATCAAATTTTTAATTGTAGGCGACGTGTCTCAGTGAGTCGATTATAACGTCCTTTTTCTTTTGCATTTTCTTTGCTGCAGATATTTTTCTCTATAAATCCAGTCCCGGATTGATTCAATTTTCAAGAACTACTAAAGTAGTTCTTACACGGATTACTCTTCAAACTCTTCAGATTAACAGATTCGCAATGGACTATAAGTTACGGTTTTGCGGTTACTAATGAGCGCACCCCCCTACCACCATGAGGGAATCATCGTATGTGATGATGTGGTTAAAGAATTGTATTTTGAATTTGTTTATAAAAAAAAAAAAAAGATTTCCTGTATTTCGAATCGCTTGATGAAGCATTCATTTAAATTCAATTCAAAAATGGAAAATCCATTGTATTTATTTATGATATAATATCACTGCATTCATTTATATGGAATGGATGTGAATGCGTTTGTATACGTATGGTATGCACATATTAGCGAAACATAGTTGGACTCTCTCTTCCATAATTAATAATTATGAAATATTTAGGTTTTCTTTATTCAAAAATTTGTGAAATATTTTAATAATTATTATATATACCTGCGTGAAATTAATATTTTTTTTTTTTTTTTTGATTATATTTGATAACATTCTTTGAAAAAGAATCCTTAACAGTCATCGCGGAAAGATCTTGAAAGTCTCACTTTCTATTATTTTAACATACAAAGTCTGCGGGAACGTGATATATTCAAGTCTATCGACTTTTCTCTTCTGTTCCTGCTGACTGTTTGAAGCGCGATACAAAATTGAAAGGTGTTCGGTGAAAATCACTTCTTAGTAATACTTGTACTTGTGTTAACATATATCTATTTGCATTTCTCTAATCCACTAGCAATATTGGATACAACTTTTTCTGCCCCCTTTTTAAGAGAGATTTTATTATATAACTTAAAAATTTTATTAATTCAAAAATACATGAATTTTTACGCGAAATTGCTTTTTCATTTTGATTTCTCTCTTCTCTTTTTTTTTGAATTTTTTGATTTTGTTTTTTTTTTTTTTTTGGTTTTCTATATGTTAGAGAAAAAATATTTAGAAATATACTTGGTAGTTTACGTCTATAATATAAAAATACATAATTAATCTTTAAAAAGCGTATGTAATGGTAATGTGTATTAAACAATAAATAACAAAACGAGAAACATACGCATAAAATGAAAAAAAATATATAAAATAATAATAATAATAATAAATATTTTTTTGCGGCAACTTTAAAAAAAAAAGCTCCAATTGCCATATTATATACAATACACACTAACAAGCACATCCCTTCACACATCATTATACCCACGAAACAAAATGTAGAGTTACGTATACCATAGATAGTTATATATAAGCCTCGTCGTATATATAGAAATAAATTAAATGAGATAAGCTAAGTTTATATATGTGTTTAGACATAAATAATTTTGTGTGAAATTTGGTTTTATATACACACACATTCTATATGCCTATTCAATATATAATCCAATCCAATCTAATCCAATCTAATCTTTTATCTTCGTCTCTATCTTCCTTCTTGTTTCCTCCCACCTTCATCCTTTACCTATTTCTGCCGGGCCTTTTCCATCTGT
The DNA here is from genome assembly GCA_001077435.1 of Glossina morsitans morsitans. Classification (NCBI taxonomy): domain Eukaryota; kingdom Metazoa; phylum Arthropoda; class Insecta; order Diptera; family Glossinidae; genus Glossina; species Glossina morsitans. The sequence goes on along the minus strand of CCAG010019814.1, from coordinate 22,637 downwards.
CTCTCTTTCTTTGATCCCACACTTAACACATACGTACATATAATTTAAATACATTATACAAATATATGTAATAATTATAAATAAGAATGTACGCATTATAAACTCACATTCACACAAACGTATATACACATAAATTCATGCGTAATACTTAAAACAAAAAAACAAAAGAAAACAAAATTATAATTAAATATTATACTTATAAATTCATAATATTTTTTTTAAAATTTAATCATTATTTATAAATAATGACGAAAACAAAAAAAAACAAAAACGAAACAAGAAAATATTAAAATTGTGGTGTGGATGAAATTGTGTATTTGCAACTAAAGTGAAAAAAAAAAAACAAAATAAAACGAAATATTAATATAACTTAAATACAGATAAAAAAAAAAAAAAAACGAAAATAGCAACAGCAACAACAACAACTTATGCGAGTTGACCGAAACTGATGTGTTCGTTATATTTTATAATCATTTAAGAATGCCGCGCATGGAAACGCGAGTAGACGATAGGAGGCATTAGTCGTGGTATTCGATATGAAGAAAAATCTATTCACACCTGCATCTACAGTGAATGCAGATGAAATTTACTTACTTACTTACTATTTTTATTATTGTTTATTTATTATTTTTTTCCTTTCGCTCTATAAACTTTTATTATTAGGTTTGCAAGAAGAAAATCCTTGGTCTTATATGAATTTTTTTTTTTTTTTCAATTAAGTAATTTATTCAAATTTCATTTGGATCGTCGCACTTAAGGTAAAAACTCGTCGAAAGAAAATGAGACGAATTTCCTAATGAAATGAGAATCGATTGAAGAGTCAATGGATATACGTAATCAGTCAATATCCGGTATTTAATTGCAAGATAAACCGAACATTTACTAAAAATACCAATCGTATATCGTATTACATGTATCGTATAAATCTAAAATTCCATTTTCAAGTGGTTGGGTGAAATTGAAAGTTTGTACGAACAGTTGACTCAAGCTTCACCCAAAAACTCAAAATTAAATATTTTCAAAATGTTCAATTGTAGGGTCATTGCGGGGAGACCTATAGAACCTTTTTAGAAAAAAAAAAAAAAAAGAAAAAAGTATAAGAAAGTTACATTCGAAGGGCGTCGAATCTCTATGAAAAAAACACAATTAAATCACTTGTAACTTTGTGTGGGCGTGGCGGATGTCTTCCACTTTTGCACGTAAGGAATATAGTGCCTTCTAACTTTTATAATTCCCGAGTAACGCGGGAAAATCCAAAAATTTACGCCCCACTGCGCGCTTGCGCTGCGACCGATTTCGCCCATTTTCAATACCAGCCTGCGTGCTGAAACTTCCAATGTTTTTACTAAATTTAAAGTCGTTATTTTCTTGCGTTCAGGAGAGTGCCAACAACACACATCACACAGGCGGACATACGGGCATACATGACTAAATCAATTGAGAATTTCATGCTGATCAAGAATTCGTACATTTTATAGGGTCTCTGGAACTTCCTTTTGGATGTTATACACATTATGGAAAAAACCAAAATGAATATACCGCCATCTTACAGTGGTGGGTATAAAAAAAAAACCGTAAACAACTTAATGAGATAAAGAAAAAATTGAAAAACATTTATTCCTGTAGACAACGTGTTAGTGTCGTGTTGTAATCATCGTTCAATATTCAAGGACACTTAGGCATGACTAGATCAATTCCACTATTTGAATACTTTTTTCTTTTTTTCATGCAAAGTAACATCCAGTAACTATTAAACTATAAAAAGACTTGTGGATGCTTAAAAGGCTGGGTGCGCAGAGTCAATATTATCCCTAATTTGGTTTGATCTCAAAGTTGCTTTTATTTAATTGCATTCAAAATTGAGAAAAAAATTTAATTAATTACTAATTAATTAATTTTAATTAATTTAAATTTAAACTATAACGAGATACTGCGTACGGACTCTGGTATCGAAGCGTTATTCTCAAGCCTTACGCTGCAGCATATATACAACTTTGCTCAACTTAATGCAATAATATGTAGGAGGTGTGTTAAGCTCTTCAAAAAAATGTTCATATTACCGAACTAGTTATGCTATCCCGTTCGGTCTTTATTATTGATATTTTGTCGACTATCTGATCCTATCTAAAAAATTGCTTTGTACTGGGCGTGTAATTCAAAACGCATAAGAAAAGAAAACTATATTCGGTCATGACCAAACAACTAGTCCGTCATACTCTATAATATTGATGGGGAGCGGCTGATTTTTTCTATTTTCAGAATAAAAGTGGAGAAATTTATGTGATCAATGTGGCGAACCTTATGAGTAGCAAGCAGAAAACACCGAAACCGAAAATGTTTACAATTTTTGTTGCATACACGTGTGGGGATTATAGGCGTGTCCTTTGACCGGTTCAGGTCTTTTTCAAATACACAAATCCACACAGCCTACGGATGGATAGATGAATATAGACGGACATGCTTGGTTGCATTCCGAATTTGAAACTTGCCGAGAATTTATATACTTTATGGGGTATTTTGAAGCTGTTCTGTGCCCGTTATAGGGGTTTTGAAAAAAAATTAAATTTTCGTACACTCTAATATTGGGTGGGCGTGATAAATTTCTTTTTATTTGTATACGGGTATAACAGTATCGCCCATCGAATCTACGCTTGAATTTTTGCAGATTTATTTTCTGTAGTTTATGAGTAACGAGCAAAAACCCTATTTTTCTATTCCTTTGGAAAAAAGTGAGTTCTTCTCAGTTTGCGCGTCCTTTGACTGATTTTGCCCACTTTCAGTACCAACTTGCCCGCATGAACTTCCAATGTTTCCCCTAAATTTGAAATCGATAGCTTCATTTTTATGGCCAAGAGAATGTTTACAACACACATTACAAAGACGGACGGACGACTATGTGGCGTCTCTAAAGCTTTCTTCTGGGCGTTGACTGAGTGAATATTCCCCTCATACTTCGATGTGGGTATAAAAATTAAAAAAAAGACAAGTCTAGCTCCTTCTTCTCCGCTCCCGCATTCATTTTCAATTAAATAAAGTCGATAATTTGGTAAAGAACTGTTATAGTTTCTGCCAAGATGCAGTTAATAGAATTGTTCAACTTCTTATAAATTTCGATTCCATTCCATTCCAAAGTTTCTTTCTTCAGACTCCGAGATATTTCAGTTGAAAAAAGACCTAGTAAAATGGGGGCGAAACTGGCCTGTACTCAGTGGCGAACCAGAGCACATTTTATGCATTATCTGCTTCGATTGTGAAGCAAACTAATTATTAACTTTTGAGTTAAAAAAAAAAGTCATTCTTTTATATATATACATATATTTTTACCTATGTTACACATAGGTGTGAACTAGAATGTGTATTGCGACACCAAAATATATATTCTGGCCACACTTTTTCCACGTGGCAGTCCTCTTGTAAAAACGGTCATACCTAATTCCAGCTCGATTTCTTGTGGTCCTTCCAGGGGACGTTTAAGACTCAAATGAACTTCATGCTTATCTTTAATTGTACTGAAGTGGTTGTATGTTGCTTTCTCGATATTAGCGGCGCAAACAATTTTCACAATTTCGACTTGACTGAAATCGATGTCGTAATAGACGGGACCGCGTAAACTGAATATAGTTCGTCCTTCCGGCGGTATGGGCAATTTCGAGACCAGTGTGATAAAATTGTAGGTATATGCTAATGGTTTAGTATAACACTCGTCCGCCTCACATGCTCTACTCAGTTGACAACGTGTCCTTTGATCGGCATCGTGCGTGTAACCGGGAGGACATACAATTGTAGTGCATTTATAGCCGCCCCGCGTATTCGTGCAAACATCGTGATGACCGGTACAAAACTGCCCTTTTGAGCATTCATCAATGTCGCGACAAGTAAAACGGTCGCTAGCCAAAGTATATCCTCGCGGACAAGAGCATTCATAACTTCCCGGAATATTAATGCAAGTGCCCATACACAATTTGTACGACCCTTGTATATCGCATTCATCTACGTCCGTGCAAGTTCGATTATCCGGACCTAGTTCGTAGCCAGCCAGGCAAGTGCAGCGATAACCGCCAAAGAAATTTAAACATTTTTGCGAACATAGTCCGGGTATTTCATTGCACTCGTCAACGTCTAAGCATAAATTCCCTAAGGCTTCTACGCTTTTCTGAAATCCAGGTTTGCATTCACAGAAATATGAGCCTTGGGTGTTTATGCATTTAGAGTTTGAAGGGCACAGCGACGGTCCCTTCAATTCGCATTCATTTACATCCGTGCAACTCGTCGAGCCATCGGTCAAACGCGCCACAAGATGTCCTGCGGGGCACCCACAGGCAGAGCTCGCTCGCACAACGCCATGTCTACCGTGAAAACATTCTTCGATTTCTGAATAAATAAATGCAATAAATGTTTTATATCAGAAAAGCGGGAATTTTCAATAAGCAGTGACAGACACACCTGTACATCTATTTCCTTCCGCATTCAATTTAAATCCGGCCGAACATTGCAGTAAGTTTTCGCACCGATATGATCCGTGCGTGTTAATACATCGCTTATGGGATCCACATGGATTGAGTATGTGAGCATTATGACATTCGTTTATATCTGTGAAGTATCGATCAATTAATTTCTAATCGCCCACTGTGCGGGTCACACTTGCTTTTCATAAACTTACCTACGCAAGCTCCCAAGTAATTTCTGTGTAAACCGGGTTCACATGGCGATGGTGTGTACCTCAAACTACCCGTCGCGTTCCGATATCTATACTCATAATATTCGCTATGCTGATGAACTGGCGGCCGGGCCGTGGTTGTCGTAGTCGTACTCGTAGTCGTAGTTGTGCTTGTTGTCGTCGTCGTACTTGTTGTCGTTGTATGTTTACGATAACAACGGAACGATCCCTTCGTATTTCGGCATTCATATCCGGGCTTACAATTGTGCGTGCCCAAGGCGCATTCGTCGTTGTCATCGCAGGTTCCACTATCCGCGTTAAGCGTGTAACCAGTTCCGCAATTTTGAATTCGAGTGCAAACATAACTTCCATGAGTGTTATCGCAACGCTGTGTTTCCAAACAATTGTGATTATTAACGGAACACTCATTAATATCAACGCAGGCGTTTAGCGTAATATCCAAGATGAAGCCGATCTTGCAATCACAATGGAATCCACCAATATCGTTGACGCAACGTTGAGTGCTATCGCAGGCATTTTCATCGATCAGGCACTCGTCGATATCGACGCAACGGCCGAGCTTTTGCATAAATTCAAATCCCTTTGCGCATTTCATAGCTGAGCCATAAGCTTCATCGTCACTTTCTACACTGCCGTTATCTGTAATTGCGATTTTTTAAATTTAAAAAAAAAAAATAAAACAGACGGTTAAAGAGTCTTAATAAATTACAGATTCAAGATACGAAAAGGATCTCACAATGTCGTCACAGGACAACTTTTAAAAGAAATTTTCATTCCCGTCACCCCAGGATGGGGGGGGGGGGCGGGGGGGCTATATTCATTTTGGCGAAACATTGGCAACGCCCAGAAGGAATCTTCGAAGACGCCACAATATATAGACATTTGATCAGCATGAAATCCCGAATCGATCTAAGCATGTTCGTCTGTCCGTCTGCGTAGTAAACATCCTCTTGGCCACGAAATGGAGCTACCGATTTCAAATTTGACAGAAACGTTGGAAATTCTTGCAAGCAAGTTGGTACTGAAAGTGGGCCAAGTCAGTCAAAGGACACGACTACGGTACCACGTAAACTTGGAACAAATTTCGTTTTTCAGAAGCAATAAAAAATTGATTTTTTGCTCATCACTCATGAACTATAGCAAGCAAATGTACAACAATTTATATTCTATGAGCGATGCTGTAATATAGGAAAAAGTGGTCGACGCCTATCCAATATTATGGTGCATTCAAATTTCATTTTTTTTTTTTTTCAATATCTTCAAAACACCAGGAAGTCGCCTTCAAAAACGCCGTAACATTCATAAATACTTGCGCGGTTTTAAATTCGGAATACACATATGTATGTCCGTCTGCCCAGTTGCACGACAGTGTAGTATCTGTGGTAAACATTCTCGTGTTCGCAAAACGCAAAAAAAAACTGTGAACACATTTGCTTTCTATATTCTGTGCTTGTTACTCATAACGTACAACATGATTACCATATAAGTTTACACTTTTCTTCTGAAACTAGAACAGGAATCATCGCCGCCCCCCAGTATTATAGAGTGTGCCAATTTAGTTCTTTTCTTCTCTTTCTTTTAGGATAACGGTTGTGGATGTAAAAGATAGGTAGATACGCTCGTATTAGTTCTGTCCCATAAAAAATAGGCTTTGGAGAATTGACGATATATACATGTTCATGATCAGCGTAAGATTTTAACTTGATTTACCGATTTAGTCGTCCTATGCAATCTAACAATTATCTCTTAAATAGTTGTGATGGTAAAACAATTGACATAAATAGTCGAAGCGTGGCCACTGAACAGTTTTGAACGAAGTGTGCAGTGTCAATAGTCGAAAATTTATCGCAACCGGGCCTTGAAATAGGATTTCTATACGAAAGGCAAGATCTCATAATCGACCAACTTACATTACCTGGCATTGATGAACTGACTTAATGTGATATCAAATAGATGGGTTACAAACTTTGGCATGAAGAAGATCAATTTAATTAATTTAATTTTGTGTGCACATACATACATACCATCGACAATTTTACTGCATGTATGACGGGACGGATCAATTCTAAAACCCTTTGGACAAGATAAGTCTTGCAATGCATTGGAATGCTGCATTTCGTCGTCGTCGTCGTCGTCATCGTCTTCGTCGTCTTCTTCTTCCATTGTTTCGCCTTTATAACTATTTTCGCTTTTACCGCTAACTCTTTCCTTATCGACTATGATTTTAACATCGTTATCATCATTATCATCGCCGTCTCTCTCCTCATGCAGCTCAATGGCGGAGCAGGTAACCATGTTCGGATTAAGCTTAAAGCCTGGATGGCATTTACATCGATAAGATTCCTTTGTTGTTTCGCAAATTTGCTCGCACAAGCGAAACTTTCGACATATATCTAAAATTATGAAGAAATAAATATATATTTTACATATATATATGTATATTTATATATATATGGGAGAGTTTCTTTCTTTGACATACCGTCGTCTATACGGAGTATTATGGCACCATCTTCATTAACATTTTCATTAAACGCATTAACATCTTCAGGAGGCACAGCACTGTTTGCATTCGAATGTTCAGAGTTCGTTATGTTACCGCAGCATTCAACAAATGACTCGACCTTTGCGAATGGAACGAACAATTCATCGTTACAACTATTGCCGGATACTTTGACAGCAAGACCGATTTGACAGGCTCGACAACAGTCCGCATAAGCTGTATTCGTTCCTTTCGCTTCGTCGCAACGTGAGCCACGCAACGCAGCCAATCGACCAGCAATGCACATCTGAGCTTGTATTTCCCGCGAACAACATACCGTGAAAGTTGAATGACAAAGTCCACGCCAAATAGGAGGAATACTATCAACTTCAGCCTCATAATTTGTGCAATCATTGCGTGATGCTGCGTACGTCTTCCCACCATCACAACACTTTATAATGTGATTCGATATATTACCTGTGCGTCGAATGCAAGCGATATCACAATGCATAGAATTATCGTTGTTAAGATTATCTCATACAATAGGGAGATACGAGAATTACTTACAATTGTTAACACACACACACACACACACACACACAAACACACAAACACACGCGCGCGCAAAGACACAATCAAAACCTAACCTAACTATAGCTAAGAATAAATACAACTTTTTACAGATATCGCGCCATGTCGCAATGGAGCCTATTTATGATATTCGTATCTATCTCGACGGTTTAATTTCAATTTGTAGGGAGAATATAAAGCAAAAAATTATACGCCACTATGAAAATATTAATGCGTTTATAACGTTCTCAAGTCTGTTGTGTTGTTGTTCAAATTTTTAAATTCTGCTCTATTACGTTACGGATTAATAATAATCTTGAATGTTCGTCCTTCGAATTTCGAAACTCAATCATCATTTAAAACAACAAAAATACAGCCATGGTATGGGTTGGTATGTTAAGCTTTGCAATACGTAATAGGGATTTTGTCAAGCCAAGTAATAAGAAGAGTATAAGAGTATAAGATAAGATGCCTGCTTGCATACTAGTGTGTCTGCTTCTTCATTCCTTCCTTCCTTCCTTCCAGTTTTAACTAATTGCCGAATTCAATCTGATGGCTGTGCTGTGCATCGCTATAGTAGATATATATAGTTAGCGATTAAGTCACTTATTTCGAATTTGCATGGTGTATAGGTCAACAAATAGATGATTTGGAATTAACTTGGAACACATAACTTTAACTTGATAGAGTCTACGATAGATACGATCGCCAAGTTGGAATAAATTAAAATCGAATAGAATAGAATCGAATACGTGCAATGCGTGTATGTTTAAATGTACGTTGATTTCTATATTAATTTTTTTTTTCTTGTTCTATCTTTTCTCGATTTATTATTGTATTGTACATTTTTGAACTTACCCAACGTCTGCGATGCAACTGCGGCAATACATACTAATAAAGGCAACAGCATAATTTCGTATTTTTTTTAATTTATTTTTATTTTTTTTCGTATCTTTGTATTTTGTATGACGAACTGCTTTCCTTCAAATTGTATCAATTATAACACTTTATATAAATAATGAATAGAGTAAACGAAGAGAATCGAATACACATGCATTTGTGCCTTCGCGCAATGTGAAATGTGAACGGAAAGAATACGACTGTATATAAAAATTTGCCGGATAGCGAACGTTATATATTAAGATAAAAAAAAAATAAAGTCATAAACAGTCAGTAAGAGATATCCATGTGTCTCTTAAAACGAATCTCGAGTACCCATCATTTCGAGTAACAGTCTGCTAGAGATCGCTGGTGTTATTAAAGGAGTAAAATATAAAAATGTTGCTCTTTTTCTTTTCAAACTTTAACCACACACACTAACAATATATGGCGCGCATGCGGGAAGCATTTGCAAAATGTCTTATTAAATAAAGACATTGGCCGTTTTAAGGATATTCTTCTTCTTTTTCTTCTCGCCCCTCCCCCCCCCCTCACTAATCTATGGATTTTAATATTGTATTCCACCGATTAGGCCGAATTCTCGCGGTGTCACAAGCGTATCAATCAATTCATTATATTTTCATCCTCCGATCGTGATGGTGGTGAGTATGAAAGAATGTATTTATTTAATAATTTTTTAAGTACAAATCAGTTAATGTATCTATATATGTATGCGTGCATATACGCATATTTATACTTGGATGGAGACGACATATACACAACAAGACGAGTAAATTGATAAGCAATAAAAAAAAAAGAAAATAAATAAATAAAAAAAATAAAAAAGTCGGCATAACTATGTATGTATTAACCGACTGAACGACTGACAAGATTATTAAAGCAAACATAACAACAACATATATAAGTTTAATTTTATCAGTTTAGAATACATATAAATAAAAATGCGTATATAAAGAAAAAAAATATTTTACGTACGATAATGATTAATATCTACGCGACATTCGACATTGCGATAATCCTTAACATAACTCTGTGAAGCGCTACAACATTCGTTAATGATGTCACAGCAAAGGAACAATATCCTCAAGCGAATATTAGGGCAATTCCTCCCCGACTCTCTAATGCCTTATTATTAGTTTTGAAATTCAATAGTTGAACTTAAAAATGAATTACGAGACGCTTTAGCGGGCGGTACTTACATAAGTACTTAACACAGCTACGATAATTTAAAAACTCGACAAAGGCTTCACCAATCGTATTAAAATCGATTTGGAAGATTTCCTGAATAACCTATCAAATCCTAATCATGTATCTGACTCTGTAAGACTCATTCATTCATTTATTTATAATCCACAAGACGAGTAATATCGTTTTTTGCCTCACTTCTTACTTAAGGAAAATTAACTCTGAGCAATATCTCTGATATCCACTATGTCAATGTAAAAAATCGATATGTGTGGATGAATCGGAAAAAATATTTGTGCTATTTATATAAACGCTGGAACATTGTTTGTGATAGGTTGCGTGCTATTGACAATTTAACTTTAAAAACTGCAACAGCTGAAAATTTCACCTTTCTACCTAATATTTTGCGAAAGTTCCAAATATAATGCATGTTTAAAGAAACGCGGCCAAATGTGTTCCTTATCGCATACGAGTAACGTGTATTTATGTAACTGCCAGTTCAATTACTACAAGTGTTACTTATGTATTCTTCTGTGCGCCTTATCCATATCATTTTACCTTCGATAACGGCTATTAAATATATATTTGATGTTTGTACTTGAACGAATGGACGGATTTTGCGTACTTTTCTTTCTGCTAGTAATGCATAAAAATGCTAATTTTAAAAAATTTTATTAAAACTCTGATCATGGGATATAAGCATTCTTGAACTGCATGAAGACAATTATACCCCGAATGATGAACACAGTTTATGCTTACAATTAAGGGACACTAACAAATTGTCAGTTAAAGTAGGGTTTATTTGTCTTGCTTCAATCAATCGTCAGTTCTGTCAGTTCCAAGTGGTGGAAGCGAAAACGTATTCGCATAATAAATCTTTTAGCGAGAATACGTAGCCAATTTATTTGCTAAACCATTAGGATTGAACCTTGTTGTGCCATAGCCGATTGTTTCATGTTTGTGGGGTTATTGCCTTCCTTAATGAAATGAACCATTTCATCATTGTTGGTTGACACGTCGGAAGCAGCCATTAACAGTTCTAGAGAGCCTTGTAATTCTAGCAAATTGTATGTGAGAGCAGTTTCACGTTTCAATGTCTCGCTTAATTGCATGAAATTGCGAACCAATTGACCGGTAAATTCGCACAATTTGTCCTCATAAACATCCAATAGAATTGTGGCGACATCGATAAGCACACGCATAAATCGTTGTTCGCCAATATGTCGATTTATAAAGTATATTATAGATGACAACGAATCCTGGGAGCGTCCAGCTAAGGCACGATGCAAACCCTTGCGATGGATTAGCTCTTGCATAACGCTGACAGTAATTTCAGGATGGAACTTGGAAATGGCTGGAGGTAGTACACAAGTCAAACAATTTCCGTATTCGTAGCGACGTAAGAAACGATCATAATTTGATAAAGCAGGTTGTTTTTCAATCGCAATTTGATGGTCCACAGATAGATCAGCGCGTTCAGCAAACTTATTAAAAACATGTTTGCGTTGCCGTTGTTGCTGTCGTTCTTTTTCTCGACAGCTTTCCATATTTTGTATAGAAATTAAGCCGTCAACCATACCAGCTACTACAGTTTGATCATTGGGAGCCACTCCCAAACTAAGTATGGAATTGGAAAAGTCTAATGTATGTACAGTTTCATAAGAAGCAACATCATAAATTTTTATATGACGATCCAATCCTCCAGATAATATACGTTTGCCATTAGAACCCAAACGTAGACAAGTAACGGTTTTATGATGTTGAGACAGTTTTGCTAATAATCGACAGCCGGCAAAAATGTCCCAAACACGCACTTCAGTACCGCCAGCGCTAAGGAATATACCACCTGTAGGTAAGAAAAGCAGGGACTCCACAGGACAGCCATGATCAATATTAAAGGTTGGTTGTTGCGTTCGAGAATCGTATACATTAATTTTGCCATCGTATCCACCAGAAACAATAACATTTGCTGACACTGGATTGACAGCACCAGCGCGTACGTAATCATAGTGATCACTGAAGGTATGCAATGATTTCTCACTAGTTATATCCCATAACTTTACGGTCTTATCATCAGAGAAGCTAGCTATATGCAAGAGATCTGCAGTGAAATTTACACGATGAACGGGAGCTTTATGGCCCTTAAATAAGCGCAAAACATTTTTGGTGGAAGTGTCGAATAATTTTACTAGGCCTTGTTCGTCACCAGCCACCAACAAACGGCCATCTCGGCGAAATGTTCCGCCATATGCAGTTTCTTGAAAACGACTAAGGTTCTTTACTACCAACTTAGTTATAGGATTGTAAATTTGTACACGCACTGAACAAGTAACAGCAAAATAATGCGGTTCTATGGGATTAAAATCTACAAAATCGATGGCTCCAAATTCTTTGACTAGCGTTGGCACCTGTAACGCAAAATTTGTGAAATATTGAACAATTATCTCTATACAGTAAACTTACGCTTAGTTTTTTCCAATATTCAGTGTCCGGCGTTACTACCTTCCCAGCTTTGGGATATTTTTTTACATTTAAAGCTTTAAAATTGGTCATTTCCAACGCAATACAAAAACAAAAAACAAACGGGAATTACTTCACTTTAAGGCAGTCTCAAGTATACTGGTTTACGTAGTTCACGCAACGTTTCAAATAACAAATCAACTAAATATAATATTAATTAATAGTATAATATTTAGACCGTCTTAGAATATTCCTATTGCTAATGTCCATACTTTTATTTAAACGAAGAAAATTTGTAAGCACGTTTTGCTTAGTATAGGCAAAGTTGCCATGCCCAGAAGTGTATGACTTATTATGTGAATTGATATGTTTTTGTTTGCAACAGGTCATACTAATAATTAATATTGGCAACTCTCTTTGTGTACATGTTTCAATGTTTGGATTGATTAATGTAAACAATTATTGTGAATAATCATTTTGCGTTAAGTGACAACAAAGCTCTTTTGTGCGGGTTTTCATTTCTTCCTTTTTTTTAGTATTCAAGCTGAGTAATGGTAAAAGAATAATAGTACAATTAGTTATATTTCATTGAAAGATTTAATTGTGTTTTCAATATTATTCAGAGTGCTCTCTTCAATTTTCAAAGTTTGTTGTCGGTAATTTTGTTGATGATATGTACCTGTGCCTATCTACGTTCACTTTTTCCCAGCATAATGGATCGCAATAAGACCGGGTACGCTTCTTTTATAGTATACAAAGTGAAATGAATTCTACAATTTGTATAACTTTAGATTTTTGGGGGTTTTCTGGAAATTAGCTCGTATTGGCGAGCGTAAATCACCATATGTAGCGGTGGCTTGCATCGTTATGGCTACGTCATTACTATTCTGGACATGATGGATGTAGTTTTCGAATGGGAAACTTTAGGTGATCTTTTCTTTTGCGTTTATTTTTGCAACTAAAATTATTTGTTTTTCTTAAGAGTGTCGCTATTTAATTAAGTATGCGATTGATTTCGTCACTATATAAAATTGCATTTTGTTTACAATAATAAATTTACTCGCTACTACAATTTTGTAACATGATAAAGCGAAAAAAAACTTGCATCTAAACAAAAGTGTATCTTTATCTTAATTTCGATGTTTGACTGCAAGTCTTGGCATTAATTGTTCGGAAGAATTCGCGCATACAGTAGTAGTAGTAAAGAACGACGCAATTTGAATTAAGGATGTTCCTCCATCATGACAAAATTTTTGTCCCATTCAGGGGAAATATCTAAAAAAGAAAGATATAGAAATAAAGTCAGCTTACTACTTACTTTGAGTTCAAATTGTAAACACATACATTCTGTTAGATAGCATTTAACTTTCGAAATTCCGTAGATTAATTATATTCTCAGTCTAATTCTTAGCAAAGCTTATAACATATTAAATTCGGTCATTAAGTATGCAATATTCTGAAACATGAGCCGTAAACCTCACCGAGTGGTATGATTTCTTGATAAGTGATACTGTGTTTGTGTATCCATGATAGGAATTCACAAAGTTGCGAGAATTTATATAATAGGTAAAATCTGAATCCGTACATTCCATTCAAAGTCGATTTACGAAAATAGTCTATGACCTATTTACGTGGTCACGATGGCTAGAAATTAATACAACTACAGAAAATCGGAAAAAAATTTTGTAATGCATTTTTATTATCGAGGTGTAGCCAGTGCAGCATATGTCCATCTAAGATTTTTCACAATTATTTACCAAGGCTATGTACAGTTCACAATAGGCATAAACCCCCATTCTTTACCTGAAAATGTTCGTTAAAGGTGGTTGTTATTCAAGGTTCACCTATACCCTTCGGATATTCAATATCAGTTGCGCGTTTCCTTGTTTATTTGACAAAATTTTTTCTGCTTTTATGCTTTCTCTATCTCCATTTCTAAAAATGTAACTATATGGTTGTGTGATAACGCCCTTAAAATATTTCCAGTAAATAACGTAGGGAATAGGCAAAGTATATCAGATTCAGAGTTGATTTAATAATATTTGTCCGACTCTGAATACGCTTGACTCTTTCAAATCTTCAAATTATTATTACAACGAAAATTTGACGCAGATATTTGTTTTTATCGCCTAAAAATCTTGCAAACGGGAAAGTACAAGGCAAGTACAACCGGAACTTCTTCGAAAAGATGAAGATGATGGCCGAGAAATACAAAATTCTTTAAATAAATAGGCGCAGCGTAATTCGTTTTAAATCGAAAACCTATCGTAAACAAAATTTCTATATGCTTTTGCGTTACCCACATTTCTCTCTTACACTTAATTTGCATATTTACACTTTATTAATTTATAAAGCGTGTACAATAACTTACAGTTGTTTTGTAAATGATCTTGGCATACGCACGATGAATGCATTTGTCGCATATTACATTCAGCAACGCGATGATTTAATTCCAATTGGAATATTTAGTAAACACCTATTAGAAACAAAATATTATGCCGTAAATAACATATTTTTTCTTAGTCAGCCAGGGATTTCTTTCTTGTTCGTCAGCATTTTGAATTTGCGACGATCTCTGGGCAGAAATTTTAAAATGTTATCAATCTATCATAATACTTACTCAATATATAAAAATGAAACATTATTTATTACTTCATGTAATAAGTACATATCTTGGATGAAGCTCTTTAGGGTTTTTGCCTTCAATATAATATCAAAATCAATTGAAATAAGGGCGATTCCTCACTTGTTGCCAGATGCAATTGTCTGCTAATTTTTTCTTCAGTCGCTCATGTTTATTTTGATTTACGGCTTTATAGAGAAGTTTTAAAAACGTATAACGTGCACAAGTAAAATTTGTCACTCTTATGCACGTTTGGTATATATATATGTACTTATACATTCATATACACATAAACATACACAATCCTGGCTTAATGCGGTTAACTCGTACAGTGCTGTATCGAAACCGTGTTATATGAAGAAGGGCAAAATTTACACTTAGATATAACATATATCAAAATAATGTACATCGTGTCGTATCGAAGCCATGTTATAAAATACTCTGAAATAATGTCAATCAATATAATGTGTATCATTTTGTATCGAAATTAGTTCTTAAGGAGTAAAACTTTATAATCAAAATTTTATTACAACATTTTATTCTAAATGCATATTTAAATGAAATAGTAAGTAGTTTTCATAAAAAAAAGTATGAAATTCAACACTATAATTGAATACGAAAACTAAAATTATGTTCAAAAAATAATGATCGCGAAAGCATAATGAATTTTCATAAATATTACGATTAATTTATTTTTTCTTTCTCAAATTCGGTTGATAAAATAAAAACAAAAGCAGAAATCAATCGAAAAAAACGCAGATTCGTTTTTTTTAAATCTTGTTTTAGCGAAACCACGCCATAATTGTTACAAGTTTTGTAACGTGTAATATCAAAACTTTGTTCTACAAGTATTATGTTAGTGGAGGGACGGCTGTATACACGTATTTAATATTTCAAAAACTATAATTCTCAAAGAAATTGTATTATATAAAATTTCCTCTCGCTACAGTCGTGTAATAAATTTGTATCGCAAATAATTGTAAAAAAAATATATATTAAAAATTTCATTTATATTTATACATTTCGTAAAGGATTCGTTTCTACAATATTTAGCAAGCCTTACTAAAACGTTCACAGTAAGATACAATGTTAATTGCACAGCATCATACTGTTAACAAAAAGATTACGTCTTTATTATTGAACAGCGCATGTACTTTAATTGCTGCTACAACGTAATACCTATCTATGTAAATTGAAAAAGAAGTTTGCCTCTTAGGAGGCTTTATACAAAAATAAAAGAAATTGCAACAGTTACAGGGCAACACTGTCATTGTAACAGCAATTTATTTTCTGCTTGACAAGCATTAATAAATTGATTTGCATTTTGTGAGTTCCGCCAAGTGCAAATTATTTATAAGTATTAAAGAAAATAATGGGAAAGTTCTTTTCTCTTAAATTCCTTAATTTCTCAAAAGTAATAGTGTTCCTTTTTTTACAATATGCTGAATAATACTTATGAAAGATATAAATCGCAAACGGTAACTCTGTTGACCCGACGAATGCTGAAGAAGTTTCGTGTTTCATTTTCGGTCGCATTTTTCGTCAACAATTTTTCGTAATGTAAAAAAAAAAAATCTGAAAATAAGTGTAATTTTTTGATGAAAATTTTATAAAATATACTTAAACAATTAACAACAATTAAGCAAATAGTGACAAATGAATAGATTATGGTTTAAAGTGTGAATTTTGTACATATTTCAGGCAAGTGAAAATTTGTTGGGCGAAATTGCTGTAATTGTGTCAATTTGTCTTTTTTCCTTTATAACTACTAATGACTTCCAATTTGCTGGGAGTCGCTAGTTCTAATCTGGACGTGTGTTCCTTTCTAAAGAAATAAAGAAAAACTAAACATGTTATACATTCACAGAAAAAGTCAATTAAAAGACGTTTGGGAAAATTGTTGAGTGTTTGTTTAATAATAAAAAAAAGGAAAAAAGAAATTGCGTACGAAGGGATGGACTGGAATCTTTGCTGCGGCTTTGTTGTTTTTTAATTCCCGCAATAAAGATAATCATTGCTAAGTGTAATAGTGATAGTAAGAGTGGAGTAAGTGCGTCAGCGGGTACATACAGAGACCAATAACAGAAGTACTAGCAGCAACGGCTGCCGTAGCAACCTTCTGTTAAAAGTGCATTTGTGTGTGCAATGAAATAAAAGGAAAAAAGAGGGTGTAAAAGTGAGAATTCTTGGAAAATATTTAAAAATTCAGCTACTAAACTAAAAAAAGTTTGATAATTTATATTTCTGCTTTCAAAATATCTTGCTACACAATAACTGTTGAGCATGGAGGTAAGTTTTGTTCCTAATAATTAATACATACGCATTTAATATAATAAGTAAATAAAAACAAATTGCAGCGTATGTGTAAATATTATAAAAAAAAAAATGTCTATAAATTTTATTACACTACATATTTTTATTCCATTATTTCGTTCTTACCACTTTTCCTTTTAATTCGTATGATCATTCACAATAGAGAGTACTGTTGTGAGTTCTTTTTCATTTAACCGCGCCATCAAACATGTGCGCTTGTATAGTGTTGTCTCGTTTCCTCTTTAAAGTTTAAACAATGGAATAACTGTACAAAGAAATTAAGAAGAAAAGCCGAAATTATTAAATAAGAATAAAACCATCGTTCCTTTTTTGTGGTGTAGAAACAGAAATTTCCTCGCAAGTTTTTATTTCTTAATATCATTAAAAAATTTGCATTCGTATGTTACACAAGATATAAAATAGAAATATTTATTACATCATATACATATATATGTACACACATTATACATTTATATATACATATATAATATATATAGATATATAAATAAGAGAAAGAAAGAAGGTGAGATTAACTTGAATAAATGGAAACAAAATGTATGAAAACTGTTGTAAAAGAAATTTGCGACAAGATTTCATGCGCTTTATGTGCTGCGTTGTTTTCTGAATTTTTCTAAATTCTTTTTCCCTTTTTTTTTTGTTCATGTCTACGTAAAAACTCCACTGTTGGAATTGCCATCATTGTGTTTGCTTTGTTTTCATTTTTTCGTTGCTTCTAATACGTTTCGTTTTCTAAAGGTTATTTTTGTTATTTCCATCTCTTGTTAGAAAAAATGTTGTATGAAATCTTCAAATAAAGGTATTTTTTTTATTTTCTTTATTTTTTTTCAATTTGATTTTTAATTATATTTTTTACAACCAATTTAATTGATCGAATTCATTAAAAAACGAACTGCTGACTCCAGAAATATGAGAAATTAATTTACTTGCGTACATAAAATAAATTTTATAAAGTTTATCGCGACAACTTTTAGAATAATGGAGGCAGAATATATTAATAATAGTTTTGACCACTAGATACCGTTGTTCAGCGAATTGATATCCTCTTTTATTCGTTTTCCATAAATAACAGTTACATGGTTTCCCTTAAATTCTTTATTTTTCATTTTTAATTTTTATATTTTGAATGCAACGTTTATTGCGAAAAATTGGACAAAATAATTGCTTAATAAATTTATACTTTATCGGCATGAGTTCGTTCGTCAAATAGTTTACATTAAAAAGAACGTAAAAAGTCTTCGCTGTTTACCTTTTTCCGTTTTTTTTTTTTTTTTTTTACTACGCACAATTCAATTTTACTTGATATGCTAAAAGATCATCATGACCTCTGAATGTTGTAGAGGCAAGTAACGAATATATACATATTTGATTTTATTTACCTATGTACGGTTGTTGTCAAATGATAAATTTTTAGTGTTTAACTTAGGTTTGATGAATAATTCATAAATAGAACCAGCAAAAAAATGTCAATTTGCTTCTTTCTTTTTGAGATGTTTAAAGCTTCGGTAAACAACCCGGCACCTTTGGTGCGGATCTTGGTTATCTATCACTTAGATAAAAATATATGGAAATTACAATTCTTTTATATACATAGGTAACAGAAGAGGGGGGGTACTATAAGTTTGATAAATTACTGGCACTACTGGCTGCTACCTCTGTTTTGTTTGAATCACGGTTATAATGAACAAACGGGCGCTTAGAGAAACTATTTTCTTTGTTTTTCTTTTTGTTAACATTGTTCGTTACTTAAAAATTCTTTCTTGTGTTATTGCTTGTTATTGCACTCCCTCCCGGGTATATTTTATTAAATATGTTACTCTTCGGGTGTGTCATGTCAACTGCAATTTCATACATAAGGTTCTTCGTATATTATACTTTTAGCGAATATTTTTTGAACATATGGGGCTATACTTATACCCTACACCAATTGTGGTACAGGGTGTATTAAGTTAGTGAGGACGTATGTAACACCCGGAAGGCCTTAAGATAGACCCGCCTTTTATTATACCGAGCGATCTAAATCTACAGATCGGAATATTTGAGGTATTGTTATGAAAGTTGTCATAGGGATGTGTTTTCACCCAAGGATGATTGTTATTGAAAACGATTCGGATCGGCCGACCGAATTCGACCATTCCCCATACAACGCCCTTTTCTGAAAAGTCGTTGTGTGGAAAAAAATTACAATTTTCAGAATTTTGTCGGCAACAATGGCTAAGTAGCAGTATTTCGGCATTCTAAGTTGGTATGCAAATCTTGGATAGGCCGGAGCAGTTTTTGAATTCCCTCTCATACCGTCTTCCAGCTTGATTGAGTTGAAATCATATTTCAAATTGTTTGTGATGTTGTTATGCATTCTTTAAAAAATTGATCGCATAGTAAGCATCTAATCGCATTACATTTCATGTGAAGTCTAGTTTTGTTGCCCAGAATCTAATTTATTTAATCCAAAGTAAGTTCAACGTTACTATTGTGGTCAAGAAGTATCCGTTCACAGACACATAGCCACGTATGTTGTATGTGTTTAAAAGGGTATAATTGATTGCGAATCTTTATTGGTTGGCTTTACTTTTCGCCTTCTTGGATTCGCAAATCTCCCGGCAATTTCCACAATAGGGCAACACATGTAAATGAGTTGAAGTAGATGGAAGATTTCTAGATGACACAATTATTTGCAAATTTCCGCCAAATCGTTCATAAATATAATTCGAAATGTATGCGTTATCATAGGCAACTGGTATATAGATGGACAGACAGTTGGGACAGTTGAATTTTTTTTTTTTTTGGTTTTTTAATATTAATACACTCTGTACTTATACTTTAATATGTGTTAAATTTTCATTTCATCTGTATATCTATATCTTGATCGTTATGAAATATAATTGAGAAAATTTATCTTGGATTGTATAACGTTATCTTCTATCTTCTATCGGGGAGATACAAAAACAAATTTGTGCGTGCAAAGAATATTAGATTTATGAAATGTTCGTAAAATACACGAATACGCATCGGAACGGATATCACATAAATTCGTTTGTACATTGAAATCGCCCCTACGTCCCCACAAGAATTGCTTTCTTATCGAAAACTTTACCAAGGAATCAAATTTGAAAATTCAAAAATGAAATTTCTCCGAACAACCGATCATTATATATCTAACATAACGGGGTTCAATTTCCAGTGCGATAGATTATACTGGTGTGTCCTCGTAACCGCATTGAGTGGTCGGCCAGTAAAGTTATAATAGCCACAGATCGGGTGCACATTTTTTTACTTGGCCGTTAACCCTGTTGCAAAGAATATGATCCTTAGATCGTACAAAAACATCGTAAAATATCTGTAATATTATATATAAGAGCTATATATATTAAATGAAAAGATCTTGGATATATCTTGGGATCGAATCTCGTGCAGAATATATAGTAATGATGGATAATTGGTTCATTAAATCCAAGCCATACTGAAGCTTCTAAAAATTGGTGATGTGCACAATATTTAAAATATATAACGCAAATAAGATCTGTAGTAGGCATAGGTTCCGAAATTAACATACCCTCGTGTCGTATAATACAAAAACAAGGGCATTGATCAATTCATAACAAGTCACCATTCTGTGGAGTTAGGCTTATTAAGTGTAGCTAGCTATTGGAGATTTTAGTTTACCTCATTAGGTTATTTTGTATACGATTCCACTTCAGATAAGATGTAGAAAGGTACTTAAGATAAACTCTCATTGTACCGATCGATCTTTTCTGTCCATGTGTTTTTGTGCTTATCTGGCAGTGTAAGTTTTGATCTATTTTCGCAAAATTTAATACAAGGAAGAGCATTATTGAAAATGAATTCTTTCGACTGTAGCGGCCTATAGCGCCTTATAGCGGAAAAAAAAGTTTACAATTCTTAATAATCTCTCGACAAGAACCCGTTAAAGTAATAATCGTACTGTAGCGCATTAAATTGACGCCAAACATTTGAATCGTATTCGACCATATTTTTTAACCCCCCCCCCCCCCCTTCCTCGAACTTGATCACGTTTTCGAATCCGAGAAGAAACTAACAAAGTGCATGAATAGTGCGAAGATTTATTCTATAGACATAATTTGTACAACTTGACCATAATTTCAATAGAGTCGAGGAATCCACATTTGACAAACTTTTCATGTATATATGTTAAGGGGGATAAGTGTAAACAGCATATGCGAAGAGTGCTAATAGTAAACATATTCTAATGGTGACGTCAAAAATTAAACACCGTTTAATACTACTATCGTACGCGACGATACTTACTTTGCTAATTTGAGGAGAATAAATGAGCAAAATATTGAGTGCAATAATATCGCTCTGCCCAATAAGAAAGGAAAAAAAAAAACAATGCACTTTCTTAATAATAGGAAATGTATTAATGCATGTATCGTTATATTTGTTGGCTAAAAATTTCTCTCCCTCTCTCTCTCACTCTCTTACTCTTTCACTCTCTATTTGGTCTTTTTTTTTGTTTGAGGGGGAGGAGAAGAAAGAAGACGAAATATAATAATAATAATAATAATAATAATAATAATAATAATAATATTAAGAATAATAATAAGAGCAAGAAGAAGAAGAAGAAGAAGAAGAGGAAGAAGAAAGTCCAAAGATAAGTTTCCAGCTGATTAACGATTTCATTTGCTGTTTGTTAAATTCTTTTCCTTTTGTTCTTGTTTTGATAATAATGCGCAAAAAACAATAACAATATCTATAAAATAAAAATAGTAAATCTGTTATTGCATCGCATGATGTGTGAATGCACGTTTTAAAAAGAATTATAAATCGGCTCCACTGCCGAAAGTGGCTTTTTTTTTTCTTTTTTTTCTTTTTTTTTTAATACGAATTCTAATGCATCGCTCATTCCCGTTTCGGCCGTCAAAGTGTTTAGAACGTTACCGCGACAAAGCACGCCATTCATTGGTGATGAGTTTTGTTTGTTTGCGGAACATAGTTAATATAATGTATACACGATACGATTTGTTGCGGTTTTCATAAAAATCAAAAAAAAGCAGAAAAAAAAAAAGAATAATTACGTCTATGCTGGCAGCGCTTTGTGTGTTCTTAAAAGTATTGCGGAAGGAAATTTAAACGCGGAAAAAGATCACAAATTCAGCTTGTGCAGTGGTCAAGCAATTAACAGTAGGCCCTAAGGGGCGCATTTGGCAGTTTGCTCTGGCCAAGCAGTGGCCGAGTCACCCGATCGCAACTAAACGCAATAATACAATACATGTTGATGGTGGTAACAAGAGAAGAGGAAACGACGATTGTAAATAAAATAATTGAAATCTACGGTAATATGAATTGTTGCCAATTGAATTATAATTCGATAAAATGTTGAAAAGCTTTTTTGTTTTCTATGAACGTAAATGAAAAAAAAAAAAAAAAAA
>CCAG010019813.1:0-13089 GCA_001077435.1 Glossina morsitans morsitans | reverse complement strand
AGTAGTAGTAGTAGTAGTAGTAGTAGTACTTGCAAAATAATCAAAATGGAAGAACACTTTATTTGAAAGTTGCACCTAAAGAATTTTCATATCGTCTGCAATTACTTTTATTGTATGATTTTGTTTTTTAATTTTTATTTTTTTATTTTCCCAATTACTTAAATATTTGTAATTGAAACCATATTTTAATATGAAAGTAGGTTTTTTTTTCTTTGTTTTTCATATTTTTCTACGGTGTTGTTTACAACGTATCCATAACTGTTGATGACTTTCTTTGATTTGTTGTTGTCTGTCATGCCAACCGACTCATTTTAGGAGTGTAAAGGATTTGCGTTAGCTTTCTATTTTTTTATTGTTATTATTAGTGTTCTATAGTTAAAGAAATAAATGCTAAAACTTAAATTTTCAAGCATCAGCATCGAAGGCTACCGGACTTGACGTGTTAGTCGGCCATTCGGGCGGATTTGATTACAATTTCTTGTATTCGACATTTTTTCCTTCTAATTTATAAGATGGCATTGAGAATTCTCCGCGGGGTTGGTGCTAATGCCTATATATATCGGGTGGTAACACTCACCGGGAACTGTCTTGTAACGAACATGCACTTAGCTTTCTAATGTTTTGCTCGTCTAAAAAGTTATATTGATTTGAAAAAACGAGTGAAATATCTGAAGAAATATGCGATATGCGATGATTTTTTACTATAAAAAAGAGGGGAGAGAGAATGCTGTCAGTTAACGTAAGACTCCAAGAGTCACTGAAAAAGTCGATGAAATTTTCCAACTTGGGGAGCAAGACCAGCCACACACGCGGTTAGGAAATGGTGGAGGCGGCAAACATCGACTATATGACAGTTTGGGATCATTTGAAAAGAGAAGGCTACAAAGAGCAGCTTCATGCTGGGAAGACTTTTCAATATCACTTAATATTTTCCAAATCGATAACGCGAACTCAGTTTAGATGGACCTGTGAATGCCTAATGCCTAAACTAAATAAATTTGTTTTTTAAGGTTATTGGGGGAAAAAATGTTGGGATTTCCGGAAAATCTATGCCTTATGATGGGAACGAACTCTAACATGCAGAAGAGCTAAGTTACCAAGAGAATTTTATATATCTCAAGGTGATTTTTGAATACCTAATCGTCTCATTTATTGCTGTGGCTTTTCAAGTGACCCTGTTTTAAGCGCAAGATGGATCAGACATGCACACCCGCTTCAGTAGAGCGAACAACTTCGGATAAGATCTTGACATCCCTTTCAAAAAATGAATGGAACGCAATCTCCTGTTTTCCATATTAAAGTTAACATCAAAAGGAATGGAATTTAGAAAAAAAAATTAATATTTATCGACAAACAATTTAGTCGTCTCTAACCGTGATCCAAGCATATATTAGCATATTCATTGCTTTCTACCACTTGCTATTACCATCTGACTTGTTTATTATCTTAGCGCTTAGCACACATTTTTCAAACATGTCCCTGAACATTTTTCAAAGCGTAATGAAGTTCAAATAGTTTTGAAAAAAAAGGGGGGAGTTTTGCGATTTAATTTTATTACTTTTCCTCGCTCATTCATTTTGAGGCAATCGTCTTGAGGCGAACTACCGAACTTGAAAGTCACCTCGTTTCGCGATCGATACTAATGTTGTATTAAAAAACTTTTAGAAGAATTTTTATTTATTTTTTTTTTTAATGTAATAAGTAATTGTGCAGATGTTTTGAAATTATTTTCATATATATATATATATATATATATACAACATATACAAAATATAAAATATAAACCCTCAGCATTTTGGCTTCGTATTGTGCAACTCTTATGTTGATAAAATTTTTATCACCGATGAATATTCGTCAACATTGCGAAACAATGATTTGGTACACGTGCCGTTCACCGCATTATCCCATGGAAACTAAGAAATATGATAAGATTACGACGCATGGATTATTTATTACACGTCAGGCACCTTAAGTGACATAGATTGTTGTGTTCATTTTTCAAATCCCACTTCTGGCACTAGTTTTTATCACTATGTAGAATAGTCATTGGAATCTTAAAAACGCTTAATAGTATTTTCATTTATTTGTGTAGATGTGCATGCCCAACACATACTGCGCACTGTAGTTGGTATAAAAATGTACCGCGATAGATAATAGTGTAACATTGAAAAGGAAGACATGTAACATGTAACATGTAACATGTTCGTTCTACGACGAGTCCTTGAGAGCTTACATTTCTTAGTTCCATGATAAATATATAAAAATTGTTTTGTAATTTACTGTTTACTGTAAGTACATTCGACACATTAAGCAAATGATTGATATTATATATATATATATATATATATATATATATACTTGAGAGTACGATCGAGAAGGATTGTAGATAAAAACGGAAAAGGTATACAATATTCATAAGGCTGCAGATTGATGACAACAACTTCTTCTTTCTTTTTCTAGATAATTGTTTGAGGATCTTTTTATATATATATAAATATATATATATATGTATGGCTCCCTTCGCGGCATTCCAAACATTATATGAAAATTTCTATAAAACTCTTGCAAAAAAAAAAAAAAAAAAAAGAAAAAAACTTGTCAAACATCGTCAGACAAATTAACATTTCAACACTCAACACAACTCAGGCTCTCGCTAATGAATAATTTCGTGTTTTTCTCTTTTCACACAATTCACATTTCAAGAACAACAACATAGATACTCAAAACGATAAGAGAAGTAAAGAAATCTTTCAAAAATGAAGCCAGAACTAGCAGAAGCAGTCTGTATATATATATGTATGCAAACAAATACTTAGCAGTTGAACTATGAAGTTTTTTTTTCAATTTTATTCACTTTGCCTGAACAACTTTAACTTTAGCTTGATATGCAAGAGAATTGTATTACAATACATTTGAGAAGAACCAGAACTGTTGAGGGCTTATTATTATTTAATTTAAGAGCACACTTTTTATCTCTACATGAAGAGTCGTCGTACGCAATATGCTCGCAATTTGCTTGGGCGCAATCTAAAACGAGTGAATGTGTTTTAAACAGCAATAATGAGTGAATAGAGTATTTCGGTATTTATACCGAACATTTCTGTTTATCAAAACGTTTGCAACAACCCAGCACAAAGTATACTCTTAATTAATATCAAATTCTGAATCGATGTAGGCATGTATGTCTGACTGTCTGTCTGTCTATGATGAACACTTTTTTTACGGCCGCAAAAGTTAAGATATCGGCAACGAATTTGACAAACCTATCGCTAGTTGTTTCGCCGCGAGCTTTGAAAATCGGGATCACATCGATCGTAGAATAAGTTTATGGTATATCATATATATAATGAGAACAGCTGCACATTTTAAAGTTACATATACACCAATAAATATGTCCACGTACATTCCATTCTATGGGCGATCAATATTATTGCTTGCACAAAAGTGGAAAGAATCAGTCCGTCACCTTCATACAGTATAGCATCGAAGGGGAGTATCGAAGTATGGTTTTTTTCGTTGTCCTGAGTTTGATGATGATCGGGGCGGTCGGCCGACTGCAGTCGTGAATTTCCACAAAGTAAGCTGAAATTAGATTTACAGCCGCATTCGTCATAACGATAAGTTTTTTTGTGTGCTTTTTGTGTGGCCTTGTGGCGAATTGATATTGAAAAGTTCTACTACTACTGGGACTATTACTCCGAGAATACTAAAATTCGATATAGGACAACAAAAGTTAGATAGGAAAACATTTTGTTTCTTTTATTGTGATCAGTGACCACAGCGACCAGTGACCAGTGATCACAATTTTCAACAATTGAAAGAGTAAGGAGTGAGTAGATTAGCTTTCAACAAATTCACGGCACTGCACACAAAAAGTGCTTAGGGTATTTAATGATGTGCTGCGTATTTGAAATGTCGCAATGAAAAGAAATAATGGATTGTTGTTTAGTTAGTAATGGGTATAAAACGTATTAGTAACTAGTTCCGTCGTTGCTACACTTGTTGTATGCATTCACTTTGCTCTCTTTGCGTCATATACAAATAAGTCGAGAGAATAGGTTGACTACACGATTTAGTTGTGTTAGTGAGAATTTTCTTTGTTTTCAAGTGTGCGTGTGTGCGTGTGTGTGTATGTGTGTATGTGTGTATGTGTGTGCGCGCTGTTGACTGGAGAGAATATATTTATTTCGCTATGGGAATGAAAACATATTTTGTCCACGTTATTAGTTTTCTCGTATCAATTGTAAGTGGATAAAAACACGTATGCTTAGGAATAATTAAC
The DNA here is from genome assembly GCA_001077435.1 of Glossina morsitans morsitans. Lineage (NCBI taxonomy): Eukaryota > Metazoa > Arthropoda > Insecta > Diptera > Glossinidae > Glossina > Glossina morsitans. Next base: position 8,807 of record CCAG010019813.1, on the reverse strand, counting down.
CGCTAAAATTAAAAACGAAAAAAGCAAGGATAAATTCAAAGTGTACCTTGTATATATATATATATATATATAAGGTATCAAGAATATCAAATAAAGTATAGTAATAGTAATAGTAGTAGTAATAGTAGTAGCAGTAGAAGTAATAGTCGTAGATAAGAGGATAAAACAAAAAAGTTTTTCAACTTTCGTTTTCTTTGTGCTATTAAAACTAAACACATATATATATGTATTTTCTTTTTTTTTTTCTGCTTCTTTTCGTTTTCTTTCAAAAATTTTATTTGCAGAAAGCAAAGTTATACGCTCTGTGACACTTAATGATAATTTAGTACATGCTGTGCTTGCAAAACAAAAAAAGGCAACAAAAAATACAAATTAATACAAAAAAAAAAAGTTTACGCAAAGTGAATCAAAGAGTTGCTTAATAATAGTATAAAACCCGATTTGGAAGGCAGTTATTATGAGAAGGCTGCTTATTTCATTATTGAATACAAATTTTGCACTGAAACAAGTTAACATACAAAGAATTTCTTTAGTTCTGTAGATAGCCGCCAGAGAAAAAAGAAAAATTTTGAAAAATTTTACAAATTTATTTGTTTAATGAGAACGAAATATTTATGAGTAATATTGAAAAATTAAACGAGAAATCATCATCATCATCATCATCATCAGCATCAGCATCATCAGCATCATCAGCATCATCAGTATCATCATTGTCGTCATCGTCATTATTACCCGTATCATCGTCAATTTCATGCATATCATCGATATCATCAAAATCAGTTGAAACGATTGCTGTCACACTGCATGAGGAAGAAGAAGAAGGACAACTCTCTTCTAAACCACCAATTAAATCAATTTCAAAATTTCTTGCTCCCATTTCATCATCGATTGCTGAAATCGAATCACTTGACAGATCTTCATCTCAAGCATTTGCATTATCGCCGCCGTCTTCTTCGTCATCATCGTCATTATCGCCTAGTGCTCTTCTCCAAACAGGCCCTAAAATTGGTCTGCCCTCGGCTGAGCACATTAATGAAAAATATACACATCATCAAGAAACCCAAACACAATTCAATCTTTTGAATTCCATATTACTTTCGTCCGCAGTAAACGCTGCAGTAGCAAAGCAACAACAACAGAGTACATCAGTTGTACGTTCTGTTACCAGCACGAGCATCATGGATATGCCCTATAGTACCTCGCCATCGTTACGTGTGCGCACCACTTCGTTGAATCAATTAAAGAAAACCGCCGACATTAATATTGAAAATGAACTGCACGTTTGCCCGAGTGAAATGTCCGATGAGTTGCGTAAACTGTTGCCTCCCACTTCGGAAACGGTAATGACGAAACCATTTCCCATACGTGGCGAACGCGCCATCTCAGACGTTTCGACGCCGCACGTGATCGCTATGGTTGGATTGCCGGCACGCGGCAAAACTTTCATATCGAAGAAATTGGCCCGTTATTTAAATTGGATCGGCATTGCTACACGGGTCTTTAATTTAGGCGAGTATCGTCGTTTAGCGACCACCGCTTATAAATCGCATGAATTCTTTCGCGCTGATAACGAAGAAGCGATGGCTATACGTACGCGTTGTGCTAATCAAGCTTTGCAAGATTCCTGCGAGTGGTTACTTAGTGGCCAAGGCAGTGTCGCTGTCTTTGATGCAACTAATTCAACCTATGATCGTCGACAACTTATTTATGATATTGTGGTGAAGGAGCGTGGTTTTCGTTTATTCTTTGTTGAATCGATTTGCGACGATCCTCAGATCATTGAACAGAATATCAAAGAAGTGAAGGTCAGCTCGCCCGATTACGTAAATATGAACACCGAGTTGGTGGTGCGCGATTTTTTGCAACGCATTGAGCATTATGAGGAACGCTATCAACCAATTGATGAGATGAAAGAATCTCATCTCAGTTTTATGAAGATTTATAATGCGGGCAAAAAAGTGGTTGTCTATAATAGTGAAGGTCATGTTGAGTCGCGTATTGTCTATTATTTGATGAATATCCATATAACGCCGCGTACTATTTATTTAACACGTCACGGAGAATCTGAACATAACCTTAAGGGCCTTATAGGAGGGGACTCGGACTTGAGTCAACGCGGTCATCAATATGCCAAAGCTCTTGTTGCATATATTGAACAACAGCAAATTGATAATTTGAGAGTGTGGACGTCGTGGATGAAACGTTCTATACAAACAGTGGCTGATGTTAAGGCTCCTCAAGAGCGTTGGAAGGCATTGAATGAAATCGATGCCGGACATTGTGAGGAAATGACCTACGAACAAATTAAGGAGAGGTTTCCGGAAGAGTTTAAGGCACGCGATCAGAATAAATTTGCTTACCGTTACCCTAGAGGCGAAAGTTACGAGGATCTGGTGGCACGCCTAGAGCCAGTAATTATGGAATTAGAACGTCAAGGTAACGTCTTGGTCGTCTCACATCAGGCGGTATTACGTTGCTTATTTGCTTATTTCTTGGACAAATCAGCTGACGAATTGCCGTATTTGTATGTACCATTGCATACCGTCATCAAATTGACTCCGGTAGCTTACGGCTGTAAAGTGGAACATATAAAGTTACCGATCGATGCGGTTGACACGCATCGTCCTAAACCCAAAATTCCTGGGGATGTTTCATTGGGTTTGGACGGTTTGAGCGGCGAATTGGTTGCCCCCGACGGCGTAGGTAAAGTATTGATTGTGGGCGATGACGTGACCAAAGCCACAAAGAATGGTGCTTAGTTAGGTAAAAAACTTCAATAAATGTAGTAGCGCGCGCTAGGCACTGGTGGCAACACAACCCCCTAAAACTCAAATTGAAGGATTATGAAACGTCCATTCTCTATCGATTCTATTCTCATTGCGATCCTCTAACAATACATGTATCGTCCTCAACATTATTATCATCGCATTGAACGCAATCTTCGCTTCAAAAATTGATAAATGTCCGCGTGTATTTTTTTTGTTTATACACATACTTAACTTAAGTTTAATTTCAATCAATAAATCTGTACTTTGTGTAACGAAAATTTATTATAAAAAAGTGTTTGACTTGCCTTCAGTAAAAAATATCATGCAAATTATTCAATTATTCTAATGTTTTGTTTTTTTTGTTTTTTTGTTTTTTTTTTTCTGACAATCTAATGCATTTTAAGTCTGCATTGTTGACTTACTACTGCATGGAATGTTAGAAATTTGTATTCCTTGACAAAAATCGAATATTTTTAGTGTTCAACATGGTCTTCTTATTGAAAAATTTCTCAACCTTTTCCTTCGTTACAATCTCTTCCAGCAATTCTTCTAATATCGACCGTTTTGGTCCAAGTTCTTGGTCAAAAAGAAATCATATTTGCTTTACACTCACTCGAAACAGTAAAATAATGCTATTAGAGTATTGGTCGAATACCTATTTGGCAATCATAAGAGGAACGCCGGATGGGTTATTCAGCGTGATATCTAAAATGTACTAAACGATGCAAGTAATTGTTTAAGGGCAGATGGACGAACATAAATCAAAAATGTAGATAGTATATAGTATGTGTAATTCATATTTTCACATATAGCGAAGCCAAAGATAAAATTCGTGATGATTTATTCAGACGGTTTCTTGGGACCGTTGTCTCGTCGACGAGTATGATGCTTAAACAACGCGTAAAATTGATTTAGATTCACTTGAACGGTTTCATATCATTTTCTAGGATAATAACTTTTACTTTCGTGCAATTGTCAAAATACAAGCCGCGGGAGTTTCACTTCAAAGATTATTTAAAAATGAAAAGAAAAATAACTTGTGAAACTCTTGCGTTTCATGTCATGCTATAGTTCCTTTCGAGCTATTCTTGCCATTGGTACTATTTATGTTGACGCTACGTACATATAGCTTTCACATCGATCACGGATCAAATATTTGTAATGAATGTGTATGTATGTAATGAGCGCTTTCTGTTTACTACAAAGGCTATTTAAATTTTCAGAATTGTGCAACCGCGATCAGCGAAAATCAGGAAGAATATATATATCATATTCACTCTAAAAATCCAGTCATTACGCTACCACATGCCTGGGCTTATAAAATGTCAAGTGCTGCCACGTGCACTTGCAGGTCTGCTTAAGTTCTCCTTATATCGTAATTTTAAAGAAACGAGAAGTCGCCATTTACAAGCAGCATATACATATATATTCCTTTGAATTTCGAAAAAAAAACAAAATAACAAGTTTTGGTTATCAGAAAACCGAATCTAAACTAAATATGAACTTTTTTTCGTTTTTTTGTTGCGCAAACATCTATATATTAGATGTTTGCAGAACTTTTGGTCGTCTTTTCACTTGAAAAAGACATTTATTGAGAAATATTGGTCCAACTTATGTTGGTTTGGCAGCGATCCATCCGTCGTCCCATTTTCGCACTTCGTCGACTTTGCGGCCCTCGTGTGCCAGCCAAGTCATGCTGCACCGATTTAAACAAGTGGTAATCAGGAGCTACCATATCTGGGGAATAAGCTGGGTGTGCCAGAACTGGCAACAGTGTATAATGGACAACTCTTGCAACAGTCGGCCAATATGGCATTTTCAGTCAATCTGTTCTGTTGTCACTTTTAAACCGTTGAGCACAAAACGGGCAATTGAGTGGGATGTGATGGAGTAGCATCACCATAAACCTTTGAACGTGTTTGGTAGACTACGATTTCTTCAAATAAACAACAGGAGTAATGAATTTGGAAGGAGAGAGAGGGAGGGAGAGAGATTGAGATTTTGAGAGCTACATGATAAGCGTCCGCCTACGCTAAATAAATAAAATAATAAAAATATTAAATAGAAAACTGTTATTTTACGTAAGGGAATGTCAAAACCATCGAATTCAACCGTTATGTACACTGGCAGTTCCCATTTCCTTATCATTTTAACCTGTAAAAGTCGCTGATCAAAAGTTTTGCAAACCGCGTAATATGTATATAAATAATAAATGTAAATTTGTACATATGTGAACTTTTTCGTTCTTCATCTTCTTCTTCATAAAATTAAAGGTATTATAACTAAAAATAAATATTTTAACTAAAGCTACCTCAAAGACGATAATTAAACAGGAAACATTTCCGGTTTGGTATTTTTAACAAAACACATTTGAATATTTAATTGACAAAACAGCATCCAATACTTAAGCCCGTAATCCCGGTCATTCCATAAGCATAATTGCATTGATTGCTTGGTTAGTTGGCTTGTAAGTATTTTTGATAATTTGATCGGTGGTGAGTATGTTTATAATATGCATAGATAGGTCAAATAACAACAATTGTCGAAAGTTTATTAGGAAAATTTGAAAAATTTTATTTGTACAACAACGTTCACCTTAATGCATACGTTTTCATTCAAACTGAATTCGGGTCAAGGGTCAGTTTACGGTTCCCGATATCGATATAAAGGTATCCGATTCAATTTCCGTCGTAAACAAGGTTTTACTTTTGCTGTCATCTGCGTGTGTATAATAATCTACTCAAAAATAAATGTAAAAAAGATGAAGAAGAAGAAGAAGAAAGTAAACAATGAAACAAGCACGAAAAAGGAAACAAATAAATTTTAATTCATCATCTAAATATCAAGTAAACGAAAGTACCTTATTTTTCGGATTATAAGGATGCACCTTTTTACATAGAAAAATAGACTCAAATTTAGGGTTATGTCTTATGGTCCGAAGGTAAAATTCAAATGTCTTTTCTAAATTGGAGGTACGTGGTGAGGTACGTACGACAACACTAGTTTAGATAAAAGTAATACAAAAAATGGCGGAATTACCGAGACGGGTCTTAGCACCGAGAGTGAAAAATGAATTGAGTGAATATTGCTAGTAAGAGTTATGTTAACAATAAATAAAAATTTGAAGTGCCTGTTGTTATCGTTCAAAAAGTACGGTAAGTACATTGGAAAGGGGTTTCAGTGAAAGCACGCAAGACTTTATTATCCCTTCAAATATCGAGAAACGTTTCGTTCGATAGCGACAAAAATGTCCGCTCTATCGATTGCTAGGGTAAATTCAATATTCGAACCGTAATCCCAAAGGCAAAAGTCACACACTCAACTTTAATTGATATCGAGAATAGTATATCGTCTCTAGGTATGCATATGTGTATATATGTTATGCTTTGCTTGAGTTTGCATCAAGTGTACAATTGAATTTTTTTTTATTGTGCCGCCGGAATAGTCTAATCTTTGCTTGCAAGTACAATTTATTTGTTCGCATAGTAACTGAAATTCATTGTTATATTTTGTATGATTTAGAGTTTGAAAATAATTGGTATTTATCTTTATATAAAAATGCTAATGACTAAAAATTCATTTTCATAATGCCCGATAAAATGCTAAATATTAGTTTAAACAATAAGTACCGTCGTATCCATGATGGTACTTTATTGTTAAATGACGATTCTATAATTGAGAAAAAAAAAAAAAACATTCTCCAGAAAGTGTACATAAATATATATACTGGGCATTGCGTGTATATATATATATATATGTATAAGAGAGAATATAGAAAAGCACAAGAAATAATTTTACTTGAAATTTATTTGGTGATAATTTAAAATAAACACAAGGGCAAATAGCAAGCAAGTATGTTGGGTATCAAGTAGAGATGTTAAAAAACTAAAGAAAAGGGAAAAGTCAAACACAACTTTGTTGAGAGAAAGTGCTCTTGTATGCATTAAAGACTTTAAATATTCAGTCTACTTCAATTGAACGAGTAGCGGGTTATAATATTTGCTCTACTCGGTGACTACGACATAACATTGTTTCTCAAATGAATTCCCATATACATATTGGGAAGCCTATTACGATATTTACAACGAAATCTCCCATTTCTGGTAACTCTTTCTCTTACGTTGTATGCATATATATATGCAGGCGTGTGTGCATGTGTGCATTTAGCGCACGATTAATTGTGATTCTCGCAATTTCGATTTCCCAATGTTTCTTTCATGCATTGTTGTTGGCGATCCTTCTCTTTCTCTTTTACATATGCGCCCATAAGCGTGCGTAGTGTACTTGTGTTTCTTATTTCGTGTGAACCACAAGTCTAATTGTTTCCTTTTTTTGTTTTTTTGTTTTTTGTTTTTTCTTGGTTATGTGTACGTACGTTTGCGTGTTTTGTATAAGAGAGTAAACGTGAATTGTTTTAAAATATCTTATCTAGTTGAACGAGAGTGAAGCAAAAGCAAATAATTTCAACTGGAAGATAAAATACAGTGTTCCGGTTAGGTAAGTAATAATTAAACTTACATATGGAAAGAAATTGTGAAATTAAAAATCCAAAAGTATTGAAGAGATAGTAAGAGCTTGACAATATATATATATATATATATGTTTTGAGAGAAAGGATTTTCTATTCATTTGCAGGGGTAGCATTAGTTTTTTTTTGTTTTTTTCTGCTTTTCTAAGGAAACTATTGTATTTTAGTTTTTCTTTTGCAGCCATGACTATGTGACCCAATGATCCCTCCCTGAAGAAATAGAAGACACTTATATGAACGCATCTCTGGTTAACCTCACTTCTGCATTTGCATGCAACATTAAAAAAAAAACACGTGCAATGGCGACGAGAATTCTTATGAATCACACAAAGGCTCCAGGCTTATTAACTCAACCTTGTTTTCAGCAAAATCATAGGAAATCATAGGTTTTACTCAGTCAGTCATTCAAACATATTTCTTGTATGCACGTATCAGGGAACAATTTCATCCGTCTTTTTTTTTTTTTTTTTTAATATCTCTAAGGAAGTCGATCGATCCAAATCAGTGGTGTATTAAGTTTTTATAGAGGAAAGAAATTACACACAGAGATCTCTCCAGGAATGTATTTAATCCTAAACTTTTGAATAAGAAGCCGGAGGCTTTTAAGTTTCGTCGAAATTTCGCGGCATATTCATGACATGTGCCGTCATAAGTTAAATGTCTTGCGGCTTTGCGAGGTGTTTCGCCACTTTGCTTGTCGATTGTACTTTTGGTATTTTGACCGAAGGCCTAAAAAAATCCCATAAATTATATAAATTCTTAATCAGTTTCAAATTCGGAATCCACCTAAGCATATTCGTCTATTCGTCTGTCCATCTGTTAGTTCGCCTACCTGTACGTTTGCCCAACCGTGTACTATCTGTGGTACACATTCTCTCGTTCGCAAAGAAGCAAATATCGCTTACAAATTTGCATAAGGGTTTGGACATGGTCTTTACCCTTCGGTGATGGATATAAAAACAAGATCTTAGTCAATAGCAATGCGCGAAAAAAACTGATCGACACCATAAAATCGAAAACACCTTCAATCAAGTCATGGTTCTGCTTGATGAATGCCTTCTTACGTGTTTTTATATGCTCGTATTTTTGGTGCAATAACATCACGGCGGCAGATATTTTGCAACATCTCCAGCGACATAAGGCACACGTATAAGAAAAATTTTTATTTCTATAGCAAAAGCCGAATATGCTTAGGTGGATTCCGAATTTGAAACTGATTAAGAATTTATATAATTTATGGGATTTTTTTTAGGCCTTCGGTGATGAGCACAAAAAAATATTTTTCAAAAAAGTAAGCAACTTTCTTATTTTTGTAAATTCTTATTATTGACAAAAATACCAAAAGTACAATACGACAAGCAAAGTGGCGAAACACCCCGCAAAGCCGCAAGACATTTAACTTATGACGGCACATGTCATGAATATGCCGCGAAATTTCGACGAAACTTAAAAGCCTCCGGCTTCTTATTCAAAAGTTTAGGATTAAATCATTCCTCGAGAGATCTCTGTGT
>CCAG010019812.1:0-13170 GCA_001077435.1 Glossina morsitans morsitans | reverse complement strand
TCTCTCTCTCTCTCTCTCTCTCTCTCTCTCTCTCTCTCTCCCTCTCCCTCTCCCTCCCTCCCTCTCCCTCTGTTCTCATTGCTACTTGTACTGGTATGAAGTTTCCGCTTAGCTTTGACAAATATATGCAATTATGGTCACAAGTCCCTCTCGGAACTATGCTGGGTTAGAAGGCAAATGAAATCGCAGTAGTAGAGTTAATTATTTTATTTAATTAATTAATCAAGGTTTAATTAACCAAGGTCAATGTAGTAAATGCATTTTGCGTTATAATTGAATATTTATTGATTAACTGTTAAATCGATTGAGAATCAAGCTTACGCCATAAAAGCCTTATCCTTATTTCGTGATACATTTCGTAATACAATAATGGCTACCTATTGGTCGTCGTTAAGGGGAAAAGTTATCGTCTTGTTAGAAAACAATGGACGTGCCACGCTTTCATCCAGACAATGGTTTGATTATTCAAAAATTGCATACTTTTTTAGATTCACTTATTCATTTTTATACCCACCACTGTGAGATGGGCGCAAACTTATTTTGTTTTTTTTTTCCATAATGTATATAACACCCAAAAGGAAAGTTCACAGACCCTATAAAGTGTATATATTCCATAAACGAAACTTCTCAATTATCAGGCAATTGTTTACATTGCAGGAATCTTTAAAAGCATAAAGTTTGAACAGCATGTGGCGCGCGCTTAAATCAGGGAGATTTTTTTTTTGGATGGAAATATGCTGTTTTCGTATGCGCCATGTATGTAACACCCAAAAGGAAATTTTAGAGACCGTATAAAGTGCATATATTCTTGATCAGCGTGAAATTCTAAGTTGATTTAGCCAAGTCTGTCCGTCTGTCTGGTGTGTATTGGCACTCTTCTGGTCGCAAAAATTAAGATATCGACTTTAAATTTAGTAGAAACATTGGAAGTTTCTGCACGCAGGTTGGTATTGAAAATGGGCCAAATCAGTTCGAGCGGAAGTGCGCAGTGGAGCGTTAACTGAACACAACTAAGTTTTTTATAACAAATATTTTTGGTTTTATGCTCGTTACTCGAAAATGATAAAAGTTACAACGCCGAAATTTTCCACATTTACTTTGCGAACCACTCTACTCCTTGCGTGCACAAATGGAAAACATCCGTCATGCCCACACAAAGTTATAAGTGCTTAAATTTTATTTTTTTCACTTTTTTGGGATTTTATGCTTGTTTATCATAAGGCAAACAAGACCGAACGTTTAAAATTAAAACCATTTTGCACATTCCTTATATGAAGATATAATATCTGCCTAAAAATGGGTCGATTTTAAAATGAATATTGTAAAGACCGCGATTACCTTGTTTCTTAATAACACTAACGACATGGGTATCAAATAAAAGAACTTGGAGAATAGAATGCGAAAAACAACCTAGTGGTGGGTATGCGAGATACGAACCCCGGCCGAGTATAATTTTCTTATTTGCTTTTATATATCATAATAAGTGAAATATTTTCCATCATTTATATTAAGGAGCAACATAAACTTTTACTTATTAAATATAAATAATAAATTTACGTATGAGAGAGATAGTGTTAAATAGAATTTTTTCGTTTAGATGTTTTAAAAACAAAATAACAGGACAATTATTATTATTATAATTATTTATTTATTTATTTATTTATTTTTTTATTTTTTCATTTGACCTCTTTTTGCCGTTGCTGTTGTAAGGCTAGCAGTATGAATATGTGGATATGATGACGTTCGAATTCATATATTAACCCTTAGCGAACGAAGGTCGCTACCTATTGGCGACATTGTAAAGACAAGAAAAAAAAAATCGAATACCGTCATACAGGCGACATGACGTGATGTTTCGACAAATCTGTTAGGTACGATGTGTCGTTGCGCACTCCAAAACGCTAAGCCCGATCGGCAATTGTTTCTTCATTTTGTATGGACTTATCATCTATTCATAGATAATCTATTTTTAATGAAAATTCCTTCCGTCTATTGGAAAAGAAAAATGCGCTCATTCGTTCGTTAAGGGTTAATAATAGCGTACGTGGAAAGTTTTTTTTTTCTTTTTTGCGGAAACGAAGTCTCCTGCCATTAGTCACACACTTTGTTAATTTCTCCTTATCTCTGTGTGTATAAAAAAGTAGGGTGGTTTCACAATCTCCAACGGAGCACGGTTCGTCAATCTCAATACTAAGCGAATTGTACTTGAAGCCGATGACTTTGCATGGATAATGAAAATATTTCTATAAATTATCTCCTTAAGATATGATGTATCATTTTTATTAAACACAGTTTAGGCGTTTTCCATTCCATTCAATTCAGAACTTATTGCACATACATTACGTTGTTGTTCGGATGTCAAATTGTGTGGGAATTGTTCATTATTTGTGTGTTTCCTAACATCAATCACTTACTGTTTGTTGGTTTATCGCAAATCGCATTAAGTACCGTTGACAATTTATCATCAATTTTTTTATTTTTTAGTTTGTAAAATAAGCATTAGTTTTATTGCATTTGTTTAGTTTTTTCGTGCATTTAAATATAATACGCACTAGCCTCTACTTTTTGTAAGGAATAGCAAGAATTTGAGAATTGATGGTTAAATATTTTCATTGGCATGAAAGGAATAATGTATAAAACATAAGTTCTCGAGCGTGCATCGACACACAAAAAAAAAAGAAAAATCAGTTGACTCTCATTACTTGACAGCTCACTACTTCCATTATCATGAACGGTATGAGGTATGGGGCTGTTAATATTTTCTCAGAGAGAAAAGCAACATTTTCTATGCTTAACATAAGAATAAAGAAGAGCTTTTCTTACCATATGTCATCAATTTAATATTGAGAATAATAGGGTAATGGGCTGTAGCCAGCCAGCTCTCTTTGGTAATTTTTACCAAGCAATATTGTAGTATAATCCAAATCGCATATATATATATATATATATATATTTGTTTTTTTTTCTATTTCTTTGTTCTTCGAAATGAAAATTTGGAAAAGTATGAATGCTTATGAAAGATTCCACAGAAAAAGTCGTGAGCTCCAGATGGAAAATACTTCTGTTTATGACGGATGTTACTTAAAATTTGCTTTGGAGAATTTTTTTTTTTTTTTTTATATTATTATTGAACTTTCCCTTTTTCAGGCGGTGCGCTCTTCTAGGGTTAAAATTAAAAAACAAGTTTTATAATTATTTGTTTATCTGGAAAAAAAAAAAAAAAAAAAATAAATGAATTTTAGTTACATCAATTTGAAGCCATGGAAGATTTTATTTGTTATTTAAATATGGAGAGACACACACATACAGAAGCTGCAATTTGTTCTTTCTTCTAAAGTAGTAGTAAAGATTCACATGATGATTAATATAAATGATATTGTGTTGTTGATAGAATTAATGGGCAGCTAATGCTATCCTTATGCTAATAATGCTGCATTTCTTATCCATATGATGAAATATTAGTAAGGCTCAAGATTTCGAGAAAGAAGAGAAACGTTAATAAGAAACGTGCCAACAACATGTCGGATGATAAGGAGTATCAGGATGGTGATGTGGTTTGGGTTAAATTGGGCAACAATTGGTGGCCAAGCGAAGTTACTGGTCCGCATAGGCAACCGGAAGGTCTTGTAAAACATTTAAAGCGAAAGCCATATTGTGTCGTAAAATTCTTCAACGAGGATACTTAGTAAGTATTAATGAAAAATTAAATATAATTATTAAACAATGAAAATTATTAATTTAAAATTTAAATTTAACTCTAGCGAATATGTGCGGAGTTCTAAAAAAATATTTCACTATCAGTGCATTAAAAAAGATGAATTCATAAAACGCGGTTATTGTGAGTGTGCATACTAATGAAATAATAGCTTTGTGCCGAATATTTATATTTTCCTTCTCTCTTCTCTCTACTACACGCTTTAGCTTTATACAATGGGAACAATAAATTTATGGAAAAATTTCCAGCTGACGTAGAAGTTGCTGAGCGATTGATACGCCACAATAACACTTTGAGAATTAATGATCGTCCGGATAGTATTGTTAAAGCCATACTGGGACAACCTTTAGTACGTAGCAGTTTCAATGATGCCTATTCGAATGCCGTTGGTACTACGGACAATTGCTCTGATTATATGCGACGAAGTGGAGTGAGTAGCAAAAAGAGTTAAAAAAAAAAAGAAGAAAACAAGGATTTCTTAATAAATTTTATGTAATATTTTAGGATTCGGTTACAAAAATTTTAAATCTTACACCACAACAAACAAGCACTACTACCACCAGTAGCGCTAATACTAGATCTTCTACGAAAGCGAGAGATGCCTCAAATAACAATAAATCGAACTCAGTGATTAATACAAGAACACGAACAAATTCAGCTAATGCTAAGCAATCAAGTGCTGTAAGCGAGATAAGTGCACCGGCAGCATCTGTGGCGAATTTCTATCAATGCAACATGTGCGATTTTACCAGCGTTCGACAAAACGTTATGATCTTGCATCGTAAAATGCATAGCAGTAGAAACGTGAATACCAGTCTTAGTCCCGATAAGTCTCGCACTTGCACCAGTGCCGGCTGGTTTGCATGTTCGTCCTCTTCCTCCTCGTCTGATTCGACAGTTATCAGTAGCAAAGAACCAGTAAATGCTGTTAACGACGTCAGAATGACAACAAATCAAACTGAAAAGCAACCTGCCTTGAAAACTCTGTACCAACCGAATCATGTGGCGGCGTCAAAGTCCGAAGTGAGCTTTAGCGCCGAATCAGAGGATGAGGAAGAAGCGGAATTAATAACAAGCTCCTGGAACTGTAGTATCCCATTGAAAAGTTTAACGAATAGAAAATCGATGGCTCATAAAGCAAACGGTTCCAATGTTTCACCAAAGCCGCAAATAGATTATTCGCCAGCGGCTATCAATTGTTTACCTAAAAAAATTTCTTTGACTGCATTGGCTTTACGGAAAAATTACGAAAATGATTGTATCGATCCGTTCGAAGAAGAACAACGAAAGGAAAGAAATAAGCAAGAAGAAGCAAGAAAAAGGGCAACAGAAACTGTGGCACCCCCAGCCAAACCTAAAACTAATTGCGAAGATTTATGTAGACAGTTATTAGCCGAGTGGAGTGACGAAGGCGATTTTTCACCGCCAGAAGATGAACCGACTCCTCAAATAAGTCAACCAACACCTCCTCAATCTATTTCCGTCCTCCCCAATAGAACGGTGGTAGATACAAAGACATCGGGTCGCATACGTAATATACCGAAAAAAGATCGTCGCGATGTTGTATTGCAGGACTTTAACAGCGATTTTAACACGCAAACAGGATATGAAACAGTGACAAATGTGAATGTGGAAATGAAAGACAACTCTCCGCAAATGATAGTAAATGTGGATAGCAGTAATTGTTCCAACTCATCTTTGGTGGAAATCATTGATGATGAACCCTGCGGTACAGTGATTTGTATACCAGATGACGACGTAGTAGCGGATAGCGAAGAAAGTTTTCAACCTACATCATCGAGTTCCCTTAAATCACACTCGACGGGGGAGAACGATCCTAACCATCGTAAAGATTCTCGAACTTCGGAGGACATTCTATCTTGTTTTGATTTTCAAGAAGAAGAAGAAGGTTGCGCCTCAATGGCTCCTTTTAAAAAGAAACACTTACCAACTGACAAAAACTTGGTGGTAATTGAAGATGAAGAGGACATTTTGAGAAAAGCCGTAGAAATAAACAAAAGGAATGAGGAAACCATGAAAACTGATCGACAATTGGTGGCCGAGATTGAATCTTTGTTAGAAGAAACTGAGTTACCGATAACTTCCAGGCTAACAAATGTTACACCAATAATTGCTTTACCAACATTTGCTACACCGGTAACGGCTACATCAGCAATTGCTACTGCAGCCACTACTACGTCAGCAATTGCTACATTAGCAATTGCCGCACCAACAACTACTACGCCAGCAATTGCTACAGCAGCAATTGCCGCTCCAACAACTGCTACACTAACAACTGCTATAGTATCAACAACCGCACCAACAACATCTACACCAATAACGTCTTCAACAACAATTGCCATAAATACTTTGCCGCTTGAAGAAGAGATGGCAGTTAAGGGTTTACCTATTAAGGAACGTGGTAAACGAATCTTCAAATCACGTAACCGTTCGCGTTTTGAAGAACTCGGGTTCAATGAAATGCAAACGTCAATGACCATAGCAACAGAAACCTCTAAAGAAGTCTTGTCTTCAAACACAAATCAAGACGAAAGGCAAGAAGTTGTAGTGGTTGATTTAAATGATACTGACGATAAGATCAATGAACAAGCATCAATGGAACGACAAGGCGCGACTGAAGGTGAAAATGTTGTAGAAATCATGGATGAAAGTCATGAAGAAGAGTCTTCAGTCAATAAAATAATAGATCAGGGGTCGAATGTTAATGAGAGAGAACAAGAAGAAGAGGAAGAGGAGGAGGAAGAGGAGGATGTGGTAGAAATTCTTAATTCTCCTGAACCTGAGGTCGCACTAAAAATAGGGGGAAAAGAACAAACTGAAAATTTAATTGAAGAGGCCCAGGAAGGGCAACGTGTGGAAACTCCCAAAAATCTTACTGCTATCACTAACAACGAAGATCTTGAAAAAGAAAATTTCATCGGAACTCCTGAAAATGGGGACAGTGAAAACAATTCGGACGCAGAAGAAATGGATAAAGCTCGTGAAGGTGCAAATATTTGTGAAGATCAGCAACACCTTCAGCGACAAGTATTTGGGGAAGAATTGCCTTGTGTAATAAGTGATGAGCAGCAGAATCGTTTGGTTTCTGAAACTCCGACTGATGAAAATAGTTCTTTAGCCACTTCGGATACAGAAGCGGAATTCGGATCACCAGCTTCCATGTTAGATGAAGAGCGTTTACCAACCTTTATGTATAACAACAATAATGATGTAACGATGCACCAGCCCTCAATTGACGATCACGAAGAGGAAGATCTTCGATTGGCAAGAAATGAATCAGTAGATAACGAGTATCCGTTACAAAGTCCTTTGGAGACTTCAAAAAACGAAAGAACACAAGAAGTTTCAGAAATACCGAGTAGTGAAAAAGCCAACAAGATATGTGATGAAGATACACTGGCGCTGCCAAGAAATGAGAAAACACACGAGGTATTTCGGGAAGAGGAGGTATCGCAAGTGGTAATAAATGAAAAAGTAAGTGATCAATATCAGCAAGAGGCACTAGATTTGATAACAAATGAAAGCGCAACGGAGGCACACCAAGAGCAAGAGATTTCAGACTTAGCAGGCAATGAAAAAGTAGAGAAGGCGCAGCGGCAGCAGCAACAAGTTTTGGAAATGCAAAGAAATGAAACACCAAACGATGAATACCAGAGTGAAACATTAGACTTAATGACAAGTGAAAAGAAAATTGAGGAGGAACAACGAAATCTATTGACATTGCAAGGAGACGAAGGTGAGGTAGTAATTACAACCAAAGAAAGTTTACAACTTGAAGCAACGGAAGATAATACCATTGAACAAAAATTTCCCGCAGAGAATCATAGAAACGCGATAGAAGAGACTGCCGAGAGTTTGTTTGAATCAAATGAAAATCAATTTGCGTTGGAAGAAAATGAAGGAAAAAACCCTGGAGTAATGAAAAAAGAGGTTTACATAAATTTAGACAATTTAGATGGATCAGAGGGCTTATGTAGGGAGACGGCTGACTTCGTAACTGAAGTTACCGCAAAAGAATTAATCAGTCCAAAAATGAAGCTAATACCACCACGTCGATCTACCATAGAAAAAATGGATGATTTAAATCTTTCTGCAGAAGCGAATAAACCGTTTGAAGCTCCAATATCTGCTTCATTTGGCGACGTTCATGCTAAAAATATCAATCCAGAAATGTTTAACACCAGAGAGATGGAAGTTCCAAGTGGTCGTTTAAGTAAAAGACGAGCACACATTAAAATAACACCAAGGCGGAGCGGCGGTGAATTCTCAAAAGAGGATATTAGCACATTTGATTGGAAGAAATCACATTTCTATGGTAAAGCTTGGCATTTACAACAAAAGGAGAGTGAACATGGCACCCCGGTAGAAAAAAGACGTAGAATTTAAATGAAAATTTGGATAAAAAAAGGGAAAATTTGGATGTTAGCGATGTACTGGAAAAAGAGAAGGAGGAAGAGACAAAAAGCGCGGAAGCGAAAGAAGAAAAGGAAAAAGCTCTGGTGAATATTCAAAAGGCAGAGAGAGAGGAACAATTCCACTTGAAAGAAAGTACTGAGAATAAGGAACCAATAACAGATGAAATTACCTCCGTAGATGAGTTGGAAACCGATACTGGAAATAATAATAATATTGACGACGAAATTGATAAAGAAGACAGTGTTTTGGGTTCTCCAATCGCCAAAGATTTGCCCCATGATTTGCGAAAGGATGATCTCCATGATCATGGAGATGAATGTGAGTTAGAAAAAAATGAAGATAAAACATACATTTCGGCGGAAAAATCTTTAGAAAACTTTGTAAGCGACGTTTTGCAGAATGGTACAAAAATAAATAATGAAATTTTGAAGGTTAGAAAGAATGAATTAGGAGAAAACTCTTCAGATAAAAAGAGCAATGAACCCAAAACAGAATCATGTTCAGGCGTGACGGACTCACAGGCAGATACATTAAAACCATCAGTTAATACTTGGATTGAAAAAGTAAACGCTCTAAATAAACAATTAGAGGGTTTTCCAAAAGAAGAAAGTGAAGGTGTAAAGAAAATTACGGAACCGGAGGACGTGAATCGAAGTGCTGACGTGGGAAGCGAACAAAGATCTAAGCAAGAGAAAATCGAAAAAAAATTAAAAGATGTGGAAGAAGCATCATCAAAAACGCAAAAGAAGAGAAAAAGTATCGAAAGTGAAGATAAAGAAGAAATAAAGATGAAATCGTTTATTAAAGATTTGCAGGTATCAAAAAATCAAGAGACTGTTACTAAAAACTTTCCCAAGATGTGGCAGGAGATAGAGGTTAGTCTCGCCAAAAAGCGAAAACTTAATGAGGAACACATTTTAGCCGTAGCAAATGCTATTGACGGCTCCGAATGCGTAGCAGCAGCCGAAACTATCGTTTACACATACGGAGGTTCATCGAACGATGATAATATTTCAAATATTCCAGCTCATATTAGTAAGCATGCTCAAGAAATCCGCATAGATGCAAAAATCGAGGGGGAGGGACATAGAAACGTTCATTATACGAATCAAGATGCTGCGAACACTCGAAGCCTCTCACATTTCCCAGATCATGACATTAAACATCTTCAAGAAATTAGCAAAAATCTAATCACGCCAGAAGGTCATGCGCCTGCTACCAACACCCATTGTTTCGAGCAGTCTACAAACGA
Source organism: Glossina morsitans morsitans (assembly GCA_001077435.1). Classification (NCBI taxonomy): domain Eukaryota; kingdom Metazoa; phylum Arthropoda; class Insecta; order Diptera; family Glossinidae; genus Glossina; species Glossina morsitans. The sequence continues at coordinate 3,766 of CCAG010019812.1, read as the reverse complement.
AAATGAGTCAATTTCTCCTTTTCCACATCATCATGATACCAAACCTATTTTGGAAAGCAACAGAGATTCGATAACGCTCCCGGAGCGTGAAGCACCTGTTCGTACACAAAATCTAACTGAATGTGAAAATATTTCAAATTTTCGGACCCATAATGTTGAAAATGCCCAAGAAGTTAATAAAGATTTATTGATGCTTGCTAGATCATACCGCCATTCACGAAAGTAGTAGTCCGCAATCTATAGAGGATGAGAATAATAAATTATTTTCGATTAAAAATATTACCGAACCTTCAACAAATGAAGTACAAAACGAAGATGAAAAAATGCTGAGAGAAGTTTCAAACGACGTGCGTAATAATGAATCGTCCGAACAAGCCGCAACATCTCTTATAGTTTTTACACCAGAAGTTGATGACACGATTGTTAAAGAAACCGACATTTCCGATATGCAGCAAACATTAAACTCTCCCCTACCAAGATCTGATAATGAATTTCTCAACCAGGAAATAAGAGCTACTGAACTGCTGCAGGCTGTTGTTCCAAATAAACCACACATCAGTGATAAATCTCTTTGCAGTCCGCTGTCGTCAGAAATGGTTATTATATCTCCACCCGGTAGAGAAGAGGTCGTGCAAAGTGAAATAATGCCCACAACAGTTCGGGCGGAAAACGAACCTATAGTTGAGCCGGGATTTTTAGTAATAAAGACGCCGCAATCAATGGAAAATAATAACGAAGATGCCGATAATAATACACAACTGGATGCGGAATTCTTAATAGAATTTGACAGTATTGTTAACAGCCAAGAACACCAACGGGAACAAGTGGTCGAGGAAATTATTAGCACGGAAGAAGCCCTAAACAATATTATTGAAGAAGTCCATGATAATAATTTACAGCAAAATGATTGTGACTTTATTGAGGCCCATAACTCGAACGCTTTGATGAATATATCGCACCCCATGCAAGAGGAAATAGTACAAGAAGTGATTATATCGAAATCTAAGGATATACAATATAATATACAATCACAGCAAATCACCGCAACGGGTAGTCGTGTGGTAATGGAACCGCGTCGCAAAGCCGTTTGCAAAGATAATTTAACTAATAACGAAAGTGTGGGATGCAAGACATACGCTTTAGATGTTGAAGCTGTCATACCTGCCATTAAAACGGTTCGACGAACAAATGAACGCAAATTAACGCTACCAGGCGCCGATATTTCAGATAAAGTGCGTCCAAATCGAGATTCATCTCAGCCGCCTAATACAACAGCATATCCTACCACCACTAAACGTGTACCTTACAAAAGTCCCCTTACGGCCGTTAAACGAAAAATGTCCATTGAAGATAATATCACATCGTTCATTATTGAGCGTCCGAAACCTATGACCTCGTCATCTAACGCGCCAGGACCACCTCCATTAAAAAGGTTAGACTATAACGCCACTAATCAAGTGAAAACTAACAACAATCCAACAGCAACTATTATAGCTTCAAGTGGTGAGATATACGATTTGCCTGCATTGTTAAATAACGATCAGTTGCTGCAAGAGTTAATACAGACGGTAAGTTTTAATTACATTATGCTATTTTGGTAAATTCATAAACATAAACATCAACATACATTTATATTGTTTTCTGTAGTTTTAGTTCCGATGCAAAAATCTTTATTATTTAGCATTTAGAGCCTGCATGAGTTCTTCTATTCTACTCTTTCAACGGATTGCAGCACATGCTAAAATATATTGAAATCGTTTTGTAATTATTATTAAGTCAGTCAGTTTGTTGTTTATGCAAAATTTGCTGCTTTCAGCATCGTTCTCCATAAGTTGCATTTCCCTTCCCATTTCTAGATAAATTTCACATATCTATGCCACCAATTTCCCGACACCGAAAAGTGTGCGAGAGAAGGTAACCAACATGTTTCAACATCTCTCCGGATCAGTACATCACTGATTGATTTATTTTGCTGACAGATGGCAAAATGTTTCTATTCTTAATTGTAATTTTACCTTTGCTTCCAGTCTTATAGTCTCTCCTTTTTAATTCCATAAGTTATTTTTCAAAATTCAAAATTTAAAGGTTAACTGCTAATAGTACAAGAGATAGAAGAGATTGAAATTTTTTCTCAACTCGTGTCGAACCGTTGGAATGAAATTGAAGTGAAATTGAAATGGAATTGAAATGTGAATCAATAAGATCCCATTTAATTAGTAATCGAATCGAATCGCATCGAATCGCATCGCATCGAATCGAATCGTAATTTTTGCCCATTCATTTAATCATCAATTATATTAAGTGAAACTTTTCCCACCATTTTTACAAAATAGGACGGACGCAATCTGATTGTTTGCAATTATTTCGTTTTGTAGGCAACGCCGACAACTCTTACAGCTGTTACGGAAGACTCTACGCAGAATAGTAGATCTGAAAATGCAAAAGTTATACATCAGCAAATTATACAGGGTCCACCTTTGGTCGCAGCGTCTCCTTCATCCGGGGTAATTCAGCAAAAACAAAAATTACCTATCAATCCGTCAACGAATAGTTCGCAGCGTTTAACAAAGTCAACGTGCGCTGGCAACTCAAAGAATAAACAAATCGGTACAGATAGTCGGGGCAATAAGTATCTTATTATAAAAACGCCCGCTACCGATCCAGCAGTGCATCCGCATATATTCACGCAAACACCACCAATTTCGGCGATGAATAATTTATCAACAAACTCGTTAAAAACTACGTCAACCGCTCAACAACAGCATGCCTTAAATAAACCAAAATCGACAAATTTTGCAAGTGGCAGGAAACAGCAGGGCAGTATAATTACTTTGCCTAGTGCATTAACATTGCCGCAAAGAGATAAATATGAGTGTCCGCCAACGGGAGCAGATGGTGGAACGGGGGCAACGAAGGCAACACGTCAAAAACTAATCAATCAAAGACGTAAGTCTACGCAACCTAAACCGCCTTTAACGTCTTCAAATGCGGCCAGTGAAAAGCACAGGGAAGCAATGGCGGCTTTAAGCAGACGATTAAGCATTAATAGTGAAGCGCCACCCTTGGCTAAGATCCCTAGAACATCCACAATGATTCCATCACAGCAAGTGGTATCAAATGTTAATAGCGTCGGCGGCGGCTCATCAATTCCGAACACTTTCGTTGGCAATCAAATGTCTGTAATAGCTCAGCAACAATTATTGCAGTTACAACAACAACAACAGCAACTATTAAAGCCCGTAAATAGCGGTTCGGCTACAGGACAACAAACCGTCATTCAAAGAAAAATACGTAAATCAAACCAAAATAAATCGACACAAATTCAGCAACAAAGGCAACACCAGCCGCCGCCACCGCCGCCGCAGCAGCAGCACCAGCATCAGCACCAGCAACAGCAACAGCAACAGCAGCAGCAACAGCATCAACAACAACAGCAGCAGCAGCAGCATCATCATCATCATCATCATCAGCAGCAGCAGCAACAGCAGCAGCAGCAACAACAACAGCAACAGCAACTTATGCAACAACAGCAATCCCATCACCATTTACAGCAAATGCAATATCAACAACAACAGCAGCAACAGCAACAACACCAAATGCACTATCAGCACCAAACACAATCACAAGAGCGACAAACACAAACAATTAATCAGAATTTATTGCAACAACAACATCATCAAATGCAACAACAAAATTTGGCAATGCAATCACAACAGTCACCACTTGCGAATACCGCCGGTGGTGGCAGCATAATTGCTAGTAGATC
>CCAG010019808.1:0-45898 GCA_001077435.1 Glossina morsitans morsitans | reverse complement strand
AGAGATATACGGCAATGATTTACATAAATAACTCACAAACTATTTTAAAGACAAACATTTTGTTGACTGCTTATGCTTCATGCATAACAACAAGGTTTTAAAAAACATTTTGTGTTCAGCTACATGTACACACACACACGTATGTACGTTTGTCGTACTCGAAATCGCTGAGAGGATGACAATTGTAAATTATTTCATTAACATAGACACACACAAGAAATGTTCTTGTCTGCCCACTTCGAAAGAGGCTTCTAATGAGCTTATATTAAACCATAACTGGATTTTGGATGCGCGAAACGAATCACGACTAGAAACTAGAATTTACCTGTAGGTTAAAGCTATCTATAGAAACACTTTTTACTATTCCGCTGCTTATAAGGAAGGATCGTTTCCTTACTGCAATCTATTAGGATAGACAAGCAAGTTCAGCAATACCAGCAAGTCTGCTTAGAGCTTAGGTTTTTGAGGATTTTGGGGGCTTTGGAGCTACAAACAATTTTACCTCTCTCTTTATAAGAGTGCTTTCTGAAATCTTAAGAAGTTTCGCAACACCCCTAAGTCTGCCTAGAAATTTGAATTCCAGGCCTTTTTCTTTCCTGCTTATAAGAATGCTTTCTAAGATCTTAATCACAGTACATTAGAACACGGTATCTTCAAGTGTTTTTAGAAATTTGTTTTTTTGGGGCGTTGGGAGCTTTGGGGCTTCTGCTGATTAGAAGAAGGGATGCCTTCCAAGACATTAACTGTCACAGATAAAGAAGTTTCGTAATATCTTTCGCAATAGCTCGTGACCTTGCTCTCTAAGATCTCAGTTGTAGCACATAACAAAGCTTCGCAACATTGCAAAAGTCTTCTTGGAAATTTGTTTTGGGGCTTACGCTTGACTGTCCGTCACGCCTGTATATTAGGGTTAAAATCAGGGAATGCTTAAGTTGATAGTTCTTCTCTATGTAATTTGCCTGGCACTACCACGTACGTCTTACTTTTGGATTAAGATCACCTCTAAGGACCCGTCTATCCTCACATTCTCGTACTCTTCCAAACATTTTCGGGCAACTAATAACTGACGCGATCTACAATAACTAGCAATGAAAATGATTAACAAAAACAAAGACATTACAAATGACGAGCGAACTAAAGTCCAAACAAACGAGAACGACGAGCACAAAGCATATTTTTTATTTGTTTATTCATATAATAAACCGTTTATTGGCTCTTAAAAGCATGAAATAAAAGCTGATTTTTATTATAAGAATTGTTTTTCAAAGACATTAGACGATAAATCGTCTTCAAAAAGCGTGCATTAAAATTCCGCAGCAATTCATTGTCAATCATTTCTTGATTTGTCTACTTGAGAGTGATTGATGTATGATGTGTTGGAACAACTATTAAATGTTGTTTATAAAAAAAACAAAAATGCAAAACAACAAACACACCACGATATGGTTTTTAAGTGTTGGTTAATTATTTCAAATAAACAGACATTTCACTGAATATATGATTTAAAGTAACTCGATTAGAAACTAATCACGTCTCCGTCTATAATGCTTGCTCTTCATCATTTTTAAACAACTCAGGCGATATTCATGCACTTGCATCGAACAATAATGAAATGTTTGCTATGTGTTTAAGCAAATGGTAACCAAAGTTTGGCTAATTGCATCTTCCAAGTGATTTTGCATATCTGTCAAGTAGAGGAAGTATGGCTTCGTGGCACGTCCCACCAATGCTTGGTTTTCAAACAAATGCCTTTCACATTTTTTTATGTAAGTCATGCAGGTTTTATTATTTTATTGCTTCACGCTATAACCCACCCTTTTATTTTCCCACACCGCCAACTGCCGAAAACCCTATAAATCAATATTTACAGTGCGTTAATTTTTGGTGGATTTTATTACCCCCTTTTTTTCTTCTGGTTAATATTCCACCCACAAGCACTAGCGATTGTTTTGCTTATCACTTCACATAAAAAAAAAAATAAAAAAAATATTGTCATAGGAAAACAACACCATTGTAAAAATGTAATCGAATTAAGACAAAACAAGCGCTTAATTAAAATTTAAATTTCGGAGTCAAATAATAAAAGCAAAACATGAGATATTTTTGAAACCACATCAAGGCCTAATTTACAAGAAATGCAGGCGCAGATATATCAGTCCTTCAGTCTCACAATCTGTGAAAGATCGAGTGACGTAAAACTTGGGCAAATTCTTCCTCCTTCAAATTTCTTTTCACACCATCCTGGATAATCTCTTGATCGTATATTTTTTGTTTTTGTTGAATTTTCAACACCATCGTAATCACATCATTAGCCCAATAACTTACTGGCATCATACAATACTGAGCTTAAGGAGAAAAAAAGTAGAGTAAAATGCAATATCATTTTTGTAGAAACCTCTGAGCAATCAAAAGTCTATTAATTTTGCCATCACTTTTGTAACACCCGAAGATTAGCTTTTCAAAAACTCTTTACGCTCTATTGTATGCATTCGTCGATGTGTGGGTTTGTACTCAAGTTGTATTTCTCCGCAGTTATTGTATGTCCTCTCGCTGCAGCTCATACAATACAAGCTCATATTAAGCCGGAAAAGATAAAGAAAAATTCGGAAACTATTGCCGTGAACACAAGCATATTGGATTCCAGTAGCGGCGAGCCACAGTTAAGGTTTCTTAGAGTTAACTGTAAACAAATTTCAGGTGATCATTTAAACGACATAACCAAAAAGCACAGAATTATATACGGCACGCATTGGATTTGTGCACCAGACAGAAGCTGTAGCTGACACATTAGACGTATGAGCGTTGAAAATTTAAATATCAAAAATTTCGAGATATTTTAGCCAACAATGTCTGGCCCATGCATGGTTTACTGGTGTGTTCTGATTGCTTACTTATCAAGGGCCCAAACTTCCGCAATCCCATACTTCCATCATTTAAAGCAGTAGGTATTTGAGAGTCTCCTTAAAGTGTTAGTAGCATTCCTACTTTTGCCGACCCTGTGTTTGTTGTTATCGTTGTCGTGCTTGGTACTTCTGCTATTACTACTAGTAGTGGGTTTGACAAAATATCATGAATTTTCAACACTTTTTTTTTTTCTTTTTTTTTTGGGTTAGTGACGCTGTTGCTGTTACAGTATAGTTATAGTTGTTAGGGGCATTTTATTTAAACAAAGTGCTAAATAACCAGATCGGAAAGCAGACAACATCAACAGTCACAGAGAAAGAAAAAAAATATTTTTTTTTGTTACCCAACCGAATAACCAACCAAACCAATCAAGCATAGTAAAGAAATTAAACTCAACTGGAGGCAAAAAATAGAAAAATAAAAAAAAGGAGAAAAAATATTAAGCACACATTTAACTCTGCTCTCTATGTAGATAAAAATATGTGAACATGTAACTACAACGACAAAAACAACAACAACAAAAACAACAACAAAACAACAACAACAAAAACAACAACAACAACGACTAACAGCCAATGAACCACTTTAGATTATTAAACAAACTCCCGCTTGAATTTCCAAAAAAAAAATAAAAAAAGTCGAACAGGAAAAAATAAAATAAAAATTGTTCACGTTGCTATTTTACTAAAAACTTTGACGGTGTTTGAATTTTATTAGTTGGCCCGTAATATTATTGAAGTTGTTCTTGTTGTTGTTCGATTCGAGTCTCTAACTAAATAATAAAAATAAATTTCTCAATTGCAAATACTCGTATCCTCGCACACTCGCATACTCGTATACTCGCATTAAATGCGATTGCTTTTCATGTGTGGGGGTATTATATAGAGGACGCTGTTCAAAGTTTCTATGCAAGCGACTCTTTTTTGCTTTCAAGTCTTGCTCTGCAACAATTTCAATTTCAATTAATTTATGACACGCGTAGGAGATAAGAATCGAGAAAGGAAGATGTATTATATGTGTAAAGAAATAGATGCAGTTTTGTATGCAGCCTGGAAAACCTAAATTTGCTTTCGATTGCCTCTCGCATATCTGCCGCCACACATATGCATTCACAGACTTTGTGAATAATAATAATAAAAACAATAACAACAATAATAATAACACTTATACATTTGTACTTCCATAAAGTTACATCCATCTGCACACACTACACACACGACAACGACAGGCTTTTAAGATAAATGATATTTTATTGGTAATTTTTTTATTGAATTGTGAAGTGAGAAGTTGAAAATTTTTCATTTTTTTAATGGCCAGAGTGAATTTATGTTACATTTTCTTTCTTACTTTCTTCAGTCTTTTTTTTTCTTTCTTTTTAACGATAACAGCAGATGTAACATATTTTCATCGACGGCGCACATATAGACAGACTCTAATTGGATTGATTTGAATATAAATTAAATTTAAATCACTTGTAATAAAAAATATAAATATTATTGCTTTTAATGTTTAAAAGACTTGCGGAAACGTTCGTTATTATTCGTTGTTGTTCGCTGTTGTTTGCACAAAACAAATCTTTGCAGCTTTGCCGACTTGTGTCTTAACCACTCGTATACCTTAATGTGAGACGCTTTCGAACTCCATTAATTTTAAAAGCAATTTAGCAAATGCTGTAAAAATCAATCTTGCTTGAAGAAGTGAACTTGAACTTGAAAGTCGGAAAATCGTGTTTATACAGTTTTACTACTTAGAACGATGCAGTTAGCAATACACGTTAATGAACACACCTTTGTTGATTTCAAATATTGAGCAATTGCTCAGGGAATATCCCCTTTAATGATCAGGAAAAGTTGGCGAAAAGGAAAAAGACAGGGTGTATCAGCAGCCGAGCGGATCTGTGATCAAATCGCTTTTATTATGCTTTTACTGGCTGAGTAGTCACTAGAGTTACGACCAAGTATTGTCTATGGCACTGTGCTTTGAGCTCTAGTTGGCAATTCATCGTAATACTTAGTCATATAATCGTTAGGAATTAGACCACGACGATATCGTCAAGCCGGTACTTCGGCTCAAAACTTTTTAAGTTTATTCACTTTATTTGGACAATGGGCACTAGTTCTTGTAAAGCATAGTTTAATAAAAAGGAATCAATGTCCCGTTCGCTGGCGACCGTTTGCATGAGCGTAACGTTCTCCCCAATAACAAGACGGAGAAGCCTTTCTCCATATGGAATGTACTGAAGTACAGTTGTTGTCCAGTTGAGTGTGTGAACTTATTATGCGTCAGAGAATTGAATGATAAAATGTGTTGAAAAGTAGGTAACGATCTAGGAAACCGATCATGCCCAAACGGGCCAATGCTAACAAAAAGAAAATATCCGAATATATTCAAGAAAACTCTTGACGTGATTTAGTCAATCGATGTTAACTACTTCTACCTTTACTGCAGTGTTTCTTTTTGCAAAGCAGAAGAATATCCAGATCAGAAAGATGCCGGGAGAGAATTAGATAGGGTGTGAGGGTGTGAGGGTGTGTCATCACATCGGCTAGTATTACTCCTTTACTGGTTTAGTACTCACTCACAGTTATTCATCTTACGACGATACCATCGAGCCGGCATTTCAGCCCGAAATTTTTTAATATCATTCCCCGTAATAATCGGCTCACTTTTTTTTGCCTATGAGCAGTCATAAAGGATAGTTTACTCAAGACGAATCGATTACTCGAACATCGACGGACGCTGGAATTGGCGTAATCGCATTTTCGATAATAAGGTAAAGAAGCCTTTCTTCATATAGAATGTGCTAACGGACGAGAGTTGATTAGTAAGAGTAAAGTGTGCGAACTTATTCTGCGTCCTATCAGAGAGTCAAGAAAAAAAATGTCCACGAAGCCGATCGTGTGTAAACGGATAATAGATAATAAAAAGAAAATTTCCGAAAATATTCAAAGAATCCTTGATGTCCTTTAGTCAATAATGTCACTTTTTTGTAAAGATTCTGGCCTTTGCTTGAATTTTCATGGTCTAAACGTTGTAGTCACCGGTTATATGCTTCTAAAGCATAATGAAAAGAAAACTGTTTGGTTTCTAGACTCATTTTGAATACAGCAAAAATGCGGTTCATTGTGCTTCCTGCACTGTTCCTATAGACGTACACATAAGGAGACTATGTCTTTACACGTACACACACACACATACATACATTTTAGTTTAACTTCACGTCGAAATTGGAAAAAAAAACATTCTCGATATGTAAAGAAGAACAACCAAGAAAACCTTAATAACTTACATATTTGTATTTGTTTTTCCCTTTTTTGATTACATAAATATTTCCACTAAACTAAAACTCGTACGGTATGTCTTGTAGGATTATATCCCAAATTTATTTGTTTTTCCTGTTATTTTCCAATTACTACGACATTTCCCAAGATTTTCCTTGAACACTTGAACACTTTCATGCAAACATAACTGTATGCATACATAACTATATTTAAATATGTTATATTTATTATTATTATAATTTTGGCGCAAAGCCAATATTTACATATACGAGTCTGGGTAAAGAACGTTTGCTGTAAACGGCTTAACCCAATAACATGTGAAACCTGTGCAACATGTAAAGCTATAAAAATGTTTTGAAATAAAACAAATAAAAAAAATCAGCACAACGTAATACAAAGAGCCTCCTTAACAACACGAACACACGCGCACACACACACACACACACACACACACACACTCAGCATATTCAAATCTTTTGCTCTTCATTCCCTTCTTTACTACGTCACATCATTTATATCATAGCAAAAGCTTAACCAACTTAATAACTTTGAACTACATAGGCATGTGTACAATATGTATACACAGTTATAAACATACATAATACTCACACTTTCTAACAAAAGACTTAAACGTTTAATTACATATATAAATGCATGAGCATACACCTTAATGTATACATATGTGTACATAAATACATACATACATACATACATACATACATACATACATACATACATAAGCGTTTCTATGCAGAGCCTTGTGATTATAATTTGAAAAAAAAAAAAAGAAAAATTTTTTTTTCTTTTTTCATTTGCGCAATTCATTCACGTGTTTTTCTTATGCCATAATTATTTTAATGAGTTATTAACTGATTTTTCTTCTTTTTTTTTTTTTAATTTTAACACACGCATTACAAAGTCGTTAAAAGGTTTAAAAATGAAGCCAATTCCCAACCACAAACACTCCCACACATATTTTGATTTCTTTACCAAGTTTGCATTAAGTATTTAGTTCTTGTTGTTGCTGATGTTGTTGCTTTAAATACCTTGCGAACGCTTTCCCTTTCTATAGTTTATAGTTTATGGGTTTAGATATTTAGGTCGTTTGCTTGGTGGCTTTTTAACCTCTTTACATTGCATTTGCGTGTATGTATGTGTGCGATATGGTTATAAAAGGATTTATCGAACCAATTGGCAAAGGTGTTGTAAGTTCTGATAAAGAAAAAAAAACCAAGCAAAAAAAAAAACGAAAAACTTTTAAATAACAGTTTAACAAGTTTCCTGCAGGGCGACGGGGCGGTGTCACAAAAACTATTTTCTGCAGTAAAGAGACTTAAATTGGAACAACATTTCGCTTAAAGGCTTTGTTTTCCTAACTAATGGAGCAAAGGAAGCAAAGCAAGCGTTTCAGAAAATCAAAACAAAAAAATTTATTTGCGCTACAGTAAATCGAAGAATAAATGGAATAAAACGCAGAAGTGGGCGAAGAATAGTTAGTTACCTTGCGTTTGCTTCTTAAACCGAATCGTAAAGACTTTTCTCTGTTTAAAATCGATAATTTTCCCTTACCCGAGATGGAACAAAAGTCACTTATTTAATACACATAGTTGTGTATGTTTCAAATGCGACGCAATCTTCTCTCTAACGGTTCAAAGGTGGGTCCCAGTATGTCAAACGACGCAATGACGTAGCTTTCAACACAACGACACTCTACCCCGTATTGTCACGTACCCAACATCTCTCCATATAATTACCTACTATTTGAATAGAGGAGTTAATACCAGTCCGAGCACTATGACGGTTATTAATAAGGGATTATTTCAGAAAACGACTGCTTGGGTAGATAAGGATAGCACTAGCGTTCGCTAGTTCGAATCCCATTGCGTTGTGACTATACTTGGTCGTAGGTGCAATAAGTGCTCGACCGGGAAAAGCATAGCTTACCGATTCGCCATAGATCCGCTCATCCACGACCACTCCCCCTACCCCTTATCTGCAATGCTTTCTGATCATCACTGTGTTACACGTGCAGAGGATATTCTCCGAGTGATTGCTCGTGTTAACAAACAGAAAAAGGCAGGGAGTAGCTAAGGATGATACTAAATACACCTTATGCGTACTAAATACTAAGCATGCAGTTTTAGTGTTTCACAAAGTGATTGCTCCATTAGTTAATGGTATTATTAACACTTTGCTTGGCAGTTATACACTAACTGAGGTGAAGTTCAACGATCTGGATTTAAAATTCCTCCCCATAAAATATCTACGCGTTGATGTTATTTGCGAAGGCTTTCCGAGCTCAACTACTTTACTTACTCCTCTTTAGTTACGATTTCCTCTGGCTGGAGTGTACATGTTTTGTATGGGAAAGCATTGCTACTACATAACACTTGCTTTTCCCGCAGCGTAGTACCTTTGGAGTAATTCACTTGTTAAAAGCCACAAAATTCAGTCAAACCCGAGCACAATTTTTCGCTTGAAATAGAGATGAGAATGGTATTAAATGAATCAACTTCTTCTTCTTATTTCTCACGATGCTTTCTCTAACTTTCCGTACCACGCAATATTGAAAATGAATTGAAAATAAAAAAAAGAAATTCATGCGCAATAAAGTGAATTAAGCTAAAATTGCATTAAATGCATTTATTGCCGAAAACCAGATCGAAAATTTAATTTCTTTCACATTAAAAATAAATTTCGAAAAATTGCCGGTATTACGCTCCGTTGACTGAACATCCTCTACACACACCTTAAGCAAAAAACACAAAATATACTGCACTACAAAAATCATTATTAATTGAAAACAAAACGTTACCGATTGCCAAACAAAACACAAAAACAATTAATTTGCGCATAATTTCCGCATTTATTAAAATATTGCTTACAGCCGTTGATAGAAGTCAAAGTTCTGTTGTCTTTAGGCTCGCGGGTGGGAATGGAAAGCAAAAGTACTTGCTACAGGTTCTATTATTAGACAACAAACCAACTCTCTAAGCAGTGAATTCTGTTGAATCCACCCGTTTGTGGTTTTTTAAGAGCTTAAAATGTTTAAATGCACCCTCTCCGATCACACTTGATTGCCGCGTAGCCTCATAGGCAAGAAAAGGTATGCGCGGGTTCTAATCTCAGATAACACTGAGTGGTAGAGCACGGCCAGTTTGTAAAGGTATAACGCTTACCGACCCGGCACATCACCTACTGGGCTGCCGCAGACCACTCCTTTCTTCCCTCCCCACTTCTTTCTGACTGACCATCAAGGTGTTGCCCCCTATAGAGGAACATTTTTTTGAATGTTATAAAGCTGTTGTTGCCAATAAGTGTTCGTTAATCCAGTTTTTCTTCATATCAGCTTTCTTGTAAGACGATCGAAGAGAGCTAGCTAGCTCCACTAAATGATTTGGTAAACAAAGCCAAGTATCGTTCAAAGGCAAGAGAAATCGCTTTGCGTTCCTTTCCTTCTCCTCCCTTTTTTGTCTTATTCTCCCGCTTCCCCTGCACTTCTTTTTTGCATCTGCCATCGCCGCTGCTTTCAGTAGATGTAGATTTGATTTGGACTTTCCATTTCGGATACCTGCTCCCCATGAGAAATTGGTTTAAGCAGTAAATGCCAAATTCGACCATAATTCACGTCACTTATCTCTGTGGCTAAGTAATATGATTTTATAAATAGATCTGCTTTGGATAGAAAAAAGTTTGGACCCAGTTTGTAGACATTCAGCAGGCCATCGAGAATGAAATTAAAAGTCACCCTCACATTTAAATGAGCGTTTCAAGCAAAACATGTAGAATTTTCTTTAGCAGAAATACGCAACAATTATTTCAAATTCTTGCTCTATGCACTATTGAGATTGCATTGTATGAAACGATGTTCAAATGGATTAATGAAAGCAGCAACAAAAATTCTCTCATTTCACCCAATTCTCTGGTGTTTTGGCTAAACAACATACGAAATGTTTTGCAGTTTTCGTTCAAATACTTGCTGACATTGAAGAGATTGGTTTTTTTGCCCTTGCATTTAAGCAGAAGAGAGCGTGGACTTCATTTGCCTGTAAAGGCAGCCCGAATTATCGCTTAAGCTTGTCCTATAACCTAATTCCATTTAATAATTGTCGCGTTGTCCTACCAGATTTCGTATCACTTACTATCGCACGCGCCATTCATTTTACGCCACCTTGTTCAAATTTCCCTCGGTATTGCTTACGTCAATTCATTTGAAGCTTTTGGAAAGGCTCTTCGTATTCCACAAAAATTATTTGTAAAATAAGACATCGTGCAAAGCCTATAAATTTTCTGTCAGCCGAGTAGAAAAGAGTCGCGACTACAAAGTCTGCGTTCGCGTCCTATTCGACGCCCATACACCAAACTGTTGCACCATTTACTGTCTTTTCTTCATATTCATCCGCTGAGTGAGATGGATCATAGCCTTCGTTGAAGCTGCAAAACAATGGAGCAGGAACCGACATTCAAAAATTCCTCATAAGTTAGCCCTGTTACGCCTGCCAATGTATATGCGATAGGCTTTGGAAATGTTCGTTGTTTTCATTGCACGCTTACCTTTCGATGGAATTGTGCAGTTTAGGTGATAAGAAGTTTAAGATCGACGCGCAGAAAATATTTTCCCCGACTACTTCAACTTTTTTATTCTATTTACTTACTCGTTGCCACATACCATTAATTGCAAGATGGTTATATTCCAATTTAATCCATTAAGAAGCGTACGTGGATACGCAGGCCATGCATGCTTACTCTATATATTTCAGTGGCGGTGCTTTTTATAGGCGACCATGAAAGAGTTTACACTCTCTGTTGTATGTAAAAACGCATTTCCTTAGCATTATTATCATAATAAATATTTCCCTTAAATTTTAAGAGAAAGCTGCTCGGACTGTATCGGATGGATGGATGGATGGATGGATGGATGAATGAATGAATGAATGCAATCTTTAGCAAGGAAACTACATTTCCGTTAATGCGTTCGTCCTTAACAGTTTTTGTCATATTTCTTATGTACTTTGTGTTGCTTTATATTGCATTTTTTTTCTTTTTTTTAATGAACAGATTATAATTTAAAGGATAATAATCAACGTTCAAAAAATCACCGTAAACATCAGCATAGTTGTGCGAGAAATAAACACAAAGTGAAGCAGAAAATTACATGAATTTTGAGAGGGAGCGCAATTTCTCTGAAGGAATTATGTCTTTTTCAACAAGTTTAAGTGCACTCATCGACATGCACACACATATAAACATTCATTCACATATACCACTACCTATGCACGAAATACATTGTACATATCCAACTGCAGTAAGTGATTATTATTCTCGCTTCACTCCAATCAGCTACTACCATCCCTGGCCCACCCCCTCCACACACACACACACACGCACGATATTATATGGCATGCACTTGAGTGAATGCTGAATTTTGATTTCTCTCAACTTTTCATGGCTGTGTCCCGATTTTCATTCCAATTATTCTTCTTCAGCTATACAGCATAACTGCAGTTTTTTTCATCTTTTTCCATTTTCTACATGAGAAAAAGAACAGAACCTTCTTTCCTTTTTTCAATTACAAATTTTCTCATAATATTTATGCTTATGTATATGTATGTACACATATACATATATATGTATACATACAAATATTGCACGGTATTATAAGCTACGAACGATGAAAAAGGATACTTTGCGTTATATAATACGTACGTAGCGTTAGCATAAGTGCGCACGTTTGTAGTTATATTTTAACTATTGCCAGAAATGTTTCCTTTATAATGAACGAATTGTGAAAATTGTGCAAAAGATATCAAATGCACAGACAAAGTGTTGGACGGACAGAAAGTCTATCTTTCTGTTATTTTAAAGAATTCTATGTTTGCCGGATTCAATGTAATATCATGTGTTTTTTTATTTATTTTTTTTTTTTTTATTTTGTAACATGACAGCAGCGCAGTTTCCAGTTTGTAGTAAAATTTTCGTTCGGTTTTTCAAAATTTGAATTTCAAATGAGAATCTCTCTCATGATTTCAGTCGTCTCATCGGATGCTGTCAAAAGAAAAACTATAAATATTTATAATTGGATGCACACACAACGTATGATTGATATTAATTATAAAGGTAACGTTTTCTCATTTTTTTTTTTATTTTCTTTTATGTTTTTGCTAAAGAGGGGGAAAAAGGACAAAAAGGGAAAACAAATTAATTGAATAAATAAAGTCAACGAGAACCTTCGCGTAGTTAATGGCACACAACTTTGCTCGACTTTTCTTTTCAAATTGATCTAATACTGAATGTTTGGAATATTTCCCGACAAATGCTATCGGCCATCCGAGCATTAAGTTTTCTCCCAAAAGAAGCTACAAAAATTTTAATAATTCCGAGCAATAACGGGGAACAGAATGCAAAGAAGTAAAGAAATTGTGCCCGGTCCTGGACACCCCCCCCCCCCCCACTCCCCTGGCTGTTTCTTAAAAACATAACACACGTAACATTTCGTTACTCAATTCTGTCGAGTTGATGCGCCCGATTTTGTCCATTTTTGTGCAAATACTGTGGAATGCATAGAACAGACGCGGAAATTTGTATCGCCGCATACTTTGTAGGACATGAGTAATGAGCAAGAAAGCCAATTTTTTTCTTTTTTTTGAAAATAGAGATTCTTTTAGCTTATCTTGTACTGTGGGCGTTTACTTGAGTACCGCCAACTTTTGTTATGAACTTGCTGGCAATAGCTTCTAATCTGTTTGACAAACATGAAGCCGATATTTTAACTTTGGCGATCAGCAGACTGTTTACCGCATAAGTCTGCATAGATTGACAGACGGACTCAGTATTCTAAACTTATTAAGGATATTTATTCTTTATAGGATCTGTGAAGCTTCCTGCAAACGTTTTAAGTATTCCCTGGGCAGGTCGGCTTTTGTTCCTTAGCGAATATGCTGTAAGAACACCTATACAATGTTCATAGTTCTATAGTTTTATCTCTTGTAGTTTCGCAGTAATAAGCAAGAAGTCAATGTTTTTCTATTTTGAAAACAGAAGTGTTCTCAGTTTACGTGATAATGTGTATGTGCCTTTTGAGTGGTGTGCCCCGTTTTCAATACCAACCTGCGTGCAAGATCTTCAACTGTGTTTGCAAGATTTGAAGCCGGCAGTGTCACCGTTGCGACCAGGAGAATGTTAAAAACGGCGGACAGATGGACATCTTTAAATCGATTTAGTATTTGATGCTGATTAAGGAATAAGCCTTTCTTTTACGGCGCCACTGAAGCTTCCTACCGAGTGTAGTAAACGTATTGACAAAATAAATTTAATTGGCTCCCTTACGTGGCGTGTGCAATAATTAATTCTCTCCAGTTGAACAGTGTACAACAGATTTATTGTCAGAATCCCGAATATGTTTTACATTAGTATGTGAATCAGCCGTTTTCCAATTGCAAGTGACTTGAGTTAGTTTAGTTCGTTCGTTTTGTTGTTCTTCACCAATTTGTAAGCTATCCTTACATTAGAACGTTAAAGTTTCCTCAAACTCATAGAAAGAACGATGAAAGCTCAAAAAATCCGTCACCAGACGGGTCGAACAAATTTTTAACTTCCAACCGTCTCCCATGAAAATTCAAGTAAGACTTCGGATCGACATGAATGCTTCTTTCTTAAGTTGTTTAGCTTCTTGGATGAATGGATCCTCAATTACACGCCGGCCAAACCATACGGGCCCTTCGATCACTCTTCTGCACATCCATTGATTCCAAGTAACAGGTGTGAGTAGGTCTCAAACACTGGCAGACTTGTTAATATTTCGTTTGTTACGACAGGATTAACTTTTCAACGGCTATAAAGACCAAAGACAAAAAACCACTCCCCGATTAAGTCCGATTTAGAAATTCCTTATTTTTTTTTTCATTTTCTATTTTTTAAAAAGTGCAAACAGTTTTTATAAAAGAGTCTTTCTTCAGCAAATTGTCTTCTCTGCTATAGTTTGAAAATCAAAAATTTACTGTAAACTTTAACTGAAAGAAATAAATATTTGCACATGTGTGTGCAAAAGTGTTATTAATGACTTTGACAGATGTTAATTATATGTTAACATCATCATCATTACTATTATCACAAATACCACAAAGTTGATGACATTAAAGCGACCACACATATCTGCAACAAGCACTGTCAGCTTTTGTGTTAAAGAATTCAAGTTCAAAATGCTCATCAGGTCTTATAAAACGTGCATACATGTCTGCGTATGTATGCCTTTGTTTGTTCATACATATACGTGTGTTTATATACTACGTTGGGCACGTACGCACTTGCTTGCTTGCTGTTAAACAAAAGTAATTAAAGAGTAAATGTTTAAAAGAATTACTTAAATTAAGTGAACTAAAGGTAATTAAGCAATGAAAACAAATTTCTGCGGCATATATCGGTCGAAAGCCAGTCAGTCACTAGACAATTGATTTAAATATAAATATTTAAATATTTAAAAAAGAAAAGTCGCTTGTCTCGCTTAGCCCAGAGAGAGAGAGAGGAGAAAGGGATGTCTTACTTCTTCAAATAAAATAGAAAGAATAGAAGAAAATAGTTTTATTAAAAAAAAAAATAGACATAAAATGTAAATTAAACGAGAAATTATTCCCTTTGACTTAAGTTTCGCAAATTGTGCTCCTTTTGTCATACTTAGCAAAACAATAAGAGTAAAATTGAATTGAAATTAAAATTAAATTTAAGTTTGCATTACAAACTTTAGTCGCTTGACACTCTCTCTCTCTCGGCGCGTACGCTATGAGACCTCTATCCGTCGTCTGTACATTCATACGTGTATATACGCAAATATAATCATGTCATGTATATGTTATGTTAAGTATTTGAAATATAAGCTGCTTCTACCCTCAAACCATCAAACATATTTGCATATGTTCCTCCTAACGCTGCCGCATAGAGTATTTATTACAATGCCGCAGTATAAGTACAAGCACAAGCACATAAGTACGCATATATAACACATATATATATGTATATTCACTTTAGTTTATTTATGTTTAACACACATACACACACTTACTCTCTCCGCTGTTATAAGAAGTCTTTAATATATTTACCGCCAAAAAAAAGAAGAAGAAAAAACTTTTCAATTTCATAAACGAAGTACGTTTGTCAATGACTGCCTGCCTTTACGTACGTATGTTGTTCACCCAGGTAGGTGGATGAATTGCTTGTCTCTTTCACTTCGTTTCACAAGAAGAAAAAAAGCAAGCAAGAAAATTATATTCGGTCGTGAGCGAATCGCTTATACCCATCACTGTTATCCCAAAAAGGACATTAAAGGCAAAAGAACTACGTTTTCATGTTCTGCAATATGGAGAGGGCGCGGTTGATTTTCTCTATTTTCAGAATAAAAGTTTTCATCGCATAGGCATGTGGGCGTTGCGGACGTGGTAGGCACAGATACTACGCAGTTACACAGACGGACAGACACTCGAAAGGACGCGCATGCTTAGGTGCGTTCTAAATCTGAAACTGCCCAAGAATTTGCACACTTTATGAGGTTTTTGATGCTCCGCGTTCCAAAAGTATTGAAAAAGAACATTTTTGATGGACTGTAATATTGGGTAGGCGTGGCTAATTTCATTTACGTTTTCATTCTTTTTACTTTTGCTGCTGCTGCTATAATTTATGACTAATGAGCGGAAAACCAATTTTTGAAAAACTGAGGTTTTCTCAGTTTAGGTGGTATTGTAGGCGTGTTCTTCGACCGATTTATCCCAGTTTCCATACCAAACTGCATGCAGGAACTATAGATGTTTGCGACAAATTTGAAATCGATGGTTGCATTTTTGTGATCAAGAGATTGTCTACAACAGATATTACACAGACAGACAGACGGAAAGACGGACTTACTTAACTCAATTCAGAATTTGATGCAGATCAATAATATATATACTTTTTCGAAACTTCCTTCTGGGCGTCGCGTACGTTTTGACAAAATGAATAAACCGCTCATGCCTCGGTGATGAGTACAAAAAGACAAAAAAGAAAAAGGAAAAAAAAGCTTAAGATGACATTTTATCTCTTATTCTGTTACCATTAAAATGTATGTTACTTAAATTTGTTATATGTCATCTTTTTCACCTTGAAGCACCAAACAAATGTAGACACACACGTTATATGTTCTTGCCTAAATCTGAATGTATGTAACGATAAAGATGCATGCATATATACGTACGTACATACGTATGCACTTAGAAGTTCATCTATGTAGGTATTAAATACAAGTGGGTGTACTGGCATTTGTTACAATTGATTTGAACGCATTTGTAGAAACGAGAACAGTTACAAGGTAGAAATTTATGCTGAAGTGCTCTATGTCTGCACTGCACTGTAAGGATTATGATTATTAAAGACAAATGCATATTGTAAGGCAAAAAAAAAGAAAAAAACTCAAAACTAATAGAAAGCAGAATAAGTAGAAGCAGTAGAGAAATATTTTCTTGTATATCGAACGCAGTCGCGAACGGTTATATTTCATTTTCCTCAACTTAAGCTTGGGCTACTGGGTCTGGCTCGCCATTTTTAGACGATTTTTGAAAGCAGAACACAGCTTTGATCAGCGAACTTATATCCCTGGGTCTAATGGCACTAATGTTCGGCGTGAACCTTCCGTTCTATTCTTCGTATTTATTAAACAAAGCTACAATGTTTGCTACCAATAATTTCATCCTAAATTCATTTTATTAAATTCACTTCCTCTCTCTTCACTTTACATTTTTGTTAGTTTAATTTACGTCAGAGTGGAATTTGTTGTTTTTTTGTTTTTAATGTATTTATTGCTGTACTCGGTAGGGAGGAAGAAAACAGGAGATAATATAATTATCATTGCATTTGAACATACATCAGAAATCCAATTAAACTTTTATGCTCTCGACAACGTTAATCATTAAATAGACGAACACACAGAGCAATGCGATTAAATTGAGTCCAGAGACCATACTCTAAGTCAAATTTCAGTTAACACAGGAATAATAATAAAATTGGTGCACTTCCGGGTTCGGTGATATTATGAGGTAAATTAATCACTCGAGTAGACATGGCGTTGGGTCGAGTCATGCGATAAATCTAAATAATTTGTTTTATAATCGGGCAAACCATGCGAACACGCATACTATTATCTCGTGGGAGATTTAGTGGTGATTTTGTGTTAGACGCTTTAAACGAGAAGCCGAAAGCTCTCTTTTGAAAGGCGATTAAACTTTGTTAAGCTAAAAAACATTACAGCCAGCAAACTAACTACGCAGGCCCAGAGGCAGCCATAAACATACCAGATGGAAAGCGTCGGGAGTGGGACCATTCAAAGGACAATTACACTTAGCACAAAAGATATTTTATGGAATTAAATTTTTTCTATCGGAAGAACCTTGTGTGTGAAGCCTTGAAGACTTTTATATCCCATGCATTATTTTCATTGCACATGTTGTCGACAACAGATTTTTATTTCACTAATATTTTAATTTAATTTGTTTTTTCTCTGACCATCACGATGTCACACGTGTAGGGGGCATCCCACGAGCAATTGGCCATATGTGAAAAGAAGAAAAAAGGTTTAGTGAAGTTGTCTTCATGATCCATCACAATTTCACGTTCAAATTCCTAATTATTTATTGTAATCACGCGGCTTGTTGGTCATCAAGTTCTATTGTGTCACACAACTATTTAATTTAATTTAAATTCCATTTTTTTTTCTCTCACTAATGAAAACAGCTTACTTTTTATTACAATTCTATAGCAAGCACCGACTGGTAGGAATTTAATTTCATCTCTTGCTTTGTAACTTCCGGATGTACGCATCACGAAACGGGAATTGAGACAGAATGCTTTGAATTTCTTTGTATTATGTCGGTACACATGTCCCTTCAAGCATTTTGCATTTTCAGTTTTTTTTTGACAGGTGCAAAGGTTACACGTGTTTTGCTGTACTGGGCGACTTCTTTGGTATCAAAAAAATGAACCGAAGAGCCTGCGGTAAATTTTGTGTGAAAAAAAAGAAAATGCTCCAATTCTCTTAAATGTATATAATAAATGGATATTAATGAATAGATATTTTCCGGGAAAAATAAAAAGTCACGGTGCTTTTTTAACACATTTCGTACATGCAAAGACCTTAGCTATGGATTTAATGTCCAAATAGGCTTAGTCTGCCCTTGTTAATTCAGGGAAGAAAAAAGTATCTCGACATTAAAAGCACAATTACAATGTACTTAGATCCAGAGCCTAGCCAGACATTAGCTGAAAGAAAAATGAAGACGAGAGAGTGTGATCTGACAGGTATACTCGGATCATTAAAACACTGATGATGGGTATCCGCGTATCGCTCCAAGTCGTTCTTTCTTATTTATTTATTTTTATATGATTTCATTTAGTGAAATTATTTCACGCTTCGCACTCACACCAAAAATAATGACCACAATGTTATGCATGCTCTGTTTATTTTCCATAGAAAATTTTATGACATTTCGCCCGCTATTGAAAGCACAACTTTTATTGTTATTATATTATATTGTTGGCATAGCAATTAGTCTCTAAACAGTTCTCACATGTACAGGTACAATTTAAATAAAATGAGTTTTTCATTTACGTTACTTTCACCAAAAAAATATATGTTCTTTCTGTTCCTTTCTCGCCGGCGCACGTGCCTCATTACTACACTACTTTCATCACTTTTTCATCTTCGAAAGCCTCTCTCAAAAGGCAATTCAAAAGATATTGAAGTGTTGAGCGTTATTGGTTGAAAAGAAATCTTTTCTTCAATTTTTCATTCTTTAATTAAATATATTTCTCATCTTAATCAAGTTCTTCTTCTCCGCGTTTTTCTTAACACTAATGACATACTTGAGTTTAAGCCAAGCCTGACGAATGTTTGCAGTCATGCGCCTATAACACGTAGAAGAAAAAGTCAAATTAAATTAAATAAATGAGTAGGCAAATTATCTCTTTTTAATGCTGGCTGGCTGACTGGCTGGCACTTCTCCATTTCTTGCTTTCTTCTCCTTGCCAGCGTCTGTTCGTCCCTGCACTCGCCTATTTTTTATTTTATTTATTTATTTTTTTTTATTTGCTATGTATACAACTCACTGAAGAACCAACACTTAGACAGTTGGTCATGCAACAAGCCGCATAATATGGCAAATGACCATATTAGCCTCGGTCGGAATGTGTTGCTATTTTTAGCTCTTTAGAGTAATATTCTCGAGGAGAAGACAACACAGCACAACATCAACAAATAACATAACACACAACAAATCCAAAAGTCACGCTTAAGCTTTCAAGTTATGGTTATTGTTGTTAAGCAAGTTATTTTTTTCTTTTCTTTTCTCTCTTTTTTTGTGATTTTTTTTTTGATTTGTTTTTCATTTATTTCTTCTTGAGATGAGAGCCTTAAAGTTAGTAGTTTAGTTATTTAGTCTTCTCCTTCCTCATGCGCTATGCAATGCAATGCAATTCAAAGACGGCCTAAGAACAGTAATATCACAGCAACAACTTTGCAGAATGCAACAACGAGCACCAAGAAGAGTAACGTAATGTGTAAAAATTGTAACCAAAACAAGTTATTTTGGCGCATCTTTTAACGTGTTGTTTGCTCGGTCGTTGTTGTTTTTACGCTTGTTAGTGTCTTCTTATGTCTTTTTCGCTTTTGCATTTCTTGTTCATAGTGATATGTAAGGTCAGTTTCGTTATGGTCAGATATATTATGAAGACTCACAAAAAAAAAAACAAAAAAAATTATTTTTGCTTTAGATTTTTACTTGGAAACGCACAACATGTGTCCAAGATCTTGACTGTAAATCATGGTCATATTATTGGATAAATGGCGCTTGCGGTCTTATATAAAAAAAATATTGACATTCTTTTAAGTTTATTTTCTGATAAAATTCCTGTTTCTTTACTTATGAATATTAAAATATTTTTCATATTTACTGTCGTGGATAGGCTCGTTGTCCGTGGTATTACTGATTAAATTGTTACATTATCTTGTCAACTATATGCTCAAACGTTGCGATATCTGATTTTCCTCTTATTTGCTCCTTTTCGCTGACATTTAATTATACATTAAATATTAATGTGGGATTATTTTTAAAATTACTTAGGAATTAACAAAGGAAAGCAAACTTTTAAATGAACATTTTTTACTATGCACTTGAAAATACTGTTAAGCGCTTTAAAAATGTGTTTTTTGTTGATTGCATAAACACAAAAAATTTATATCTTAATAAGAAATACAATTATGTTTCGCGACTTATGGTAAAAACTCCAACTACTCCAACTATTAAGCAATTGACTATTAATAGGCATCTGAACTTTAAGCTAATTTTCAACGAAGTGAATAGTATTATGGTTTCCGCGATAGTTAAACGAAGCAAACTTCGATTATTAAGTGAAATTAACTTAAAGAGCATTAAGAGATTAGAGTGAAGGATGGATGGCCATATCAATATACAGACGTTAAGAAAAAGAACACACGGTTCAAGTAAAGTGTCATTGCTTCGTATTTGTATTGCTCTCCTGTTAGCCACAAATCAGTCAGACTTGATATTCCACCCAACACCCGAAAGAACTTTCTTCGCAAACTATAAAGCAAACAGAAGCTTTTTTCGTTTTAAATCAATTCTTTTTGCAGCTAACTTCCGCTTATTCTCTTCATATTCGTATGATAAAGCGGGATATGGGAAGCTGGGAAGAAAACCATTTTCGTTAGCGCTCGTTCTCGTCGCAAAAATTGCGGCATGCAGATTGAACATAAGAGAACAAGACGGACATAAGGACAGATTAACTTAAATCGATTAAAAAATTGACTCTGAATCGATTGGTATATTACACGATGGATCTGCCTCAAATCCTTCTATATTTTGAATGTGCAATATATATATATATGTATGACATCTAGAAGAAAGTTTTTCACAAAATTTAAAGAACACAGAACAGAACAGAAGAAATTTCATTCGGTTTGAATCAAATCTTTTCCCTGCTAACAATCTTTGCTCGCGTTCTTTTTTACCAAAAAATATCTGAAGAATTCGGAAATTTTTCATTTGAAAAATAGAACAATGCGCTTGCAATGCCCACCGTTGTGCGTAAGAACGGAAATGCTCCTAATATGCTTGTAATGTAAAATATGTCATGATATAAATTGATATCTGAGGAACATTCTTTTCAGAATTTTATTGAAAGCCATATAGCAGTTTATATAGGGCTTGTTTACTACTTCCACGCGCGACTGAACAGCTAATCTTAGTAATAGTGATCTAGTTTAGTGACCCAGCCTGCTATCGTTTATAGATATCTTTTTTATATGATTTTTACTCCAGTAATGCAATATAAGCTTTATGGTCAACGAAGCCATGTTTGCATTCATTGCGCTCAGCGCCTTACTCAAATAACACATCACTTAATATGTTCGTAGGATGCCATGATAGAACGATTATTGACGACTTCGTACAATTTTTCGAGACTATCAAACTTCAAAAGAAATGTTTCAAAGTCTCATGACATCCCGATCGTTAGTTTACAAGTTACAGCTGTTTTCGAGACGCTACACACAAAGTCCAGATTATATCATTGTCTCACAAAAACCATAGTAGTGGTAGTCGCCAAAACAACTGTGGCTTTTACGCTAATGGCCGTGAAATAATATGGATTCGACACCCTACGAACTTATTCAGTGATGTGTTACATGGAAGAAATTCTCACATATTAGTCGAGCGACCCATAAGTATCCTCCAAAGGGAAGTTGCAAGAGATAGCTGGCATTCTAAATAGTTCAAAAGGCGATATAATCACACATTCTTCGATATGGGTATCACGTTTACGAACAGTCGTAATAATAAATTGCGCGGGTTAAGAGTGGAATTGTTAACCGTGTCTTTACATCCTCCAGATTTGGTCCCTAGCGCCTATCATTTGTTTGCATAACGCCATACGAAGCCTCGGAGAAGTGCGGATGCATTCGTTCGAGAGCCTTGACAAATCATTCTCTAAAAATTCGATGGAAATGTTAGAGAAACGTTGGACGGCTTGTGTCAATGTGACTAAATTCAAGAAAGTGATGAATAAAATCGAATTTACCGAAAAGAATTGATTTTCTTACCTTTAGTTCCACGAACTATCGACGGAACCATTATTCGAACCTTTGCTCAGAACAGTTTAAAGCAGTTTTGATTTATTGGGTTTAAGAAGTAAAGTAAAGGTTTCTTCACGTCTCAAGTAACATAAGCGAATTAAATAAAATTTGGAGATAATTGTTTAACAAAATAATTTAAAAGCTATTAAGGTATCGAATTTGTTTAAAAATTCGCGTAAATTCAAAAGCAAATATGCATTCGTTTTTAAAAGCCTTCCTGGGCAGCAAATTTTAAGCTAAGAAGTCAATTTTTTTTCAGAGACTCTCTGTGGACTAATGCAGAGAAAATATCGCAATATTTCAATTTCACATAACATAAATAAAATTACTTCCCAGAAATATATATATAAACAGATTTGCTGTTTATTAACCTTACTGTGGCTGTAAGCGACGAAAGTTCACATTAGCTACAATATGTGTTAAGCTAAGCAAATACCGTTAGCTAATTTGTAATGACAATGAAACGCCATAGAAAGCTATCGTCTCTTGGTCGGGGTAATAGTCAGAAGGATTGAAAGACATCTTACTTGAATTTAAATTCATGCAACTGTAGCGCTTAATGCTTAGTTATATACCTTATATATCTTATGTACGTAAATATTGCGTACGTAGTTTTCTGTAGAGCTAATGAAATTCGTTCTTAATCGTGTATCGATTTTCGTTACTTTTTACCGCTGCAATGTGTTTTTATTTTCTTTCTTTCGCATTATGTGAAATTGTAATTAACCGCTCACGTATTGTTCAGGCGACGTGACATTGCTATAATTTTAACAATAGTATGTTATTTAATATTAACAATAACAACAACAACAACAACAACAACAACAACAACAAGAACGACAACAGCAATGACGACGACGACGACGACGACAACAAAATTTGACGAAAACACAATATGAAAAAAGTCACACAATTGAAAACGTTTTGATTGTAATTTATTGCTCTTCAGCCCGGTATATAACGCAGCATTAATAAATAAAAGTAATGAAATGCAAGCGCACGCACGAACTAGAGGAAAACAGTAAACGGAACATTATTATTGTGATTTTATTGCATTAAAATTTTTGAGTATTTTTTTTTTACTTAAAATACAAAGAATGTGTTTTTTAAGGGAGTGAAATGTTGGAAATTGTCGCAAAAAAAGAAGAAAAAAAACTCATTCATTTTTAGCCGCACACGATGCCAATAAACGAAATGCTTACAACATGTTTATGAACATTATTTTGCAGCTGTGGTAACCGCTTGCAGTAAGAGAAATAAAAATAATAATAATAAATACTTATTAATACAGCATTAAAGCTATAATAAATGTTATAAACATTTAAGGAAATTTCAATTTAATTAATAATAAGAAGTTTTCATGGAAAGGAAATTGCAAAAGCCCTTTAATTATATTTATGACAGTCATAAAATTCTAATAAAATGAAGCGTTGTTGACGGTCAATGCTTCCAAAACTGAACGGTTTCGTTTATACAAAATCAGGTACATGTGATCTAAAAGTGTGTGTTAGTGTTTTACGAGCCGGTCTTTGTGGAAGTAAACGACTTACTCTACAACATTTTATGGCTTGAAGGGTTCTTCAAAACCTATTATTAACGTGAAAAACTAGTAAAGTGTGGTGATTAAACCAAAAACGAAAAAAGAAAAGAAAGATAGCAAAAAGAAGAAAACGTAAAAAAAACATATGAAAGAATGCGTTTATTCTCTGCCCCCGGATTGCCGGTAACGACGACTAACAGCCGGACCAGAACACAAGCAAATGCAGCGGCTATTACAACAGCAAGACATGTAAACACTATTATGGCTCGTGATATGCCACTTGGCAGTAATAGCAGCAACGGTCACAACAACGTCATAGAAAACATACACGTTATGCGGCAAATTAGCAAAAGTTGTAATACAACCCCAAAATCGTGGCGTAATGTTAACAAAAAACCGAAAACCCATAATTTTGAGCCGTCAACAACAGTATTAACCACACGGCACAATCAAAAACGTGATGAAGTGAAATCAAGGTCATTAGAACGTTATGTCAAGCCGCCACATACTTTGGCGATAGCGGCAGCGGCAGCTGTGTCTTTGCGCAGCAAACGTGATGCCGATGATGGCGATGAAGATGATGAAGACGAAGAAGAGGAAGAAGAAGAGGAAATATATGCCGCCGCCAGACGTACTCTAACACCTTCGCTAAGCACTCAACGTCGCCGTTTACTGTCACCGTTTGTCTCAATGAAAAGGCGCAGCCGCAGCAGCAGCAGTTCAGGCGGAAGTCGTAGTCATTGCGACTCGCGTGAAGTTAACTTTAATGTCATTGTACCACCTTTAAAGTTACCAGGACCTATGCAGCAGCATATAATGGAACATCAACATCAACATCAACATCAACATCAGCAACAACAACAACAACAACAACAACAGCAACAACAACAGCAACATCAACACCAACATCCAAATATTCATGCAATCACCAAAAACAAGCATTTAGGCACTTCGGCCAGCTCGCAGAGCGGTGATAGCGGTACCGGTGGGTGTGGCACTGAACTTGAACAAGAGTGCAGTCGTACTTCCGCAGCCGAGAGCAGTCAACTTAGCTTGAGTTATTCCCAATTGAGCAGCAGTAACAACAGTAGTCCTACTTCTAGTACTCACAGTTTAACCGATAGAAACTCTCACAAACACAAACAAGAGCTGCAACAGCAGCAACAGCAACATGCCGACAACAAGCCTCCAATAGAGAAGCAACTTGTTGTTAACCTAAGTGACAATCATATCAACATTATTGAAATTGATAAAACTTGTCGAGAATCGCCAGACACGCTCGCTACCCGGCCAATTAATGATAAGCATTATCGCGATTCTGTGTTCTCCACAGATGAAACATTTTACTGTGGCAATATTACTTTGGTCGAAGATACATACTCGAATTATGAGCCGCAAAATGAAGCGGAAAAAATGTTTCTACAGGTGGTCGGCATACTGCGAGACGAGAACGAGGTTTGTATGATGAACATAACATGAGTTTATAAAAAGAAAGAAAATATACTTTGTTATCGTTGTTGTGATTTTTGTATCCGATACTCGCACTATTACTGATAAACCTTTTGTGCACAAAATAATGTTGAATCTATCTTGTAATTGGTGCAGAGATTTTCGCTCGCTTTAATAGACAGCTTGGTTGCATACACACATCGAATCACTAGGAGGAGTGGCTTAGTTCCAGATCCTTTAATGATGAATGATTTGACTGTGACTAACTTATCTTTATGAACATACGTAATTTCAACAAGCTTCGAGCGCTTACTATCCTAACTGGTTTTATGTTTTTTTTATAGTTTTTCTTAGCACTTCTGGTTGACTTTGAATTTACTCATGGTAGAGGTTTTTTCAATGTTTTCATTACCACCACATCGTACTCGTTTGCCTTCTTTTTTTAACGTTAGCGTCAATCTTCTGTATCTCATGGGGCAAATTTCATGAATTTCCTCAGCAGATTGGCAGAGAAACGGCGGAACGGATCAATGAATTGAAAGCCAAATGCACGTATAAATGAATATATTTTCGTCTACACCGAGTCTAATGTTAGTCGAAAGGTGCACCCATTCCTTATAGCTTCTCTCTTCTTGGCACATCCCGTCCTCCGATTCTTTCGTTGGCAACAATACTTTTATTCTCTTGTTCAAGTATTATACCAAAGTAAATATCATAGTGCTTCGAATTTAACATGTTTCGGGTTAAGACACGACGAGATTCTTAAGACCTTAAGTTTCAATAAAGGAAAGTTAATTAAAAATTGAAAGGTTTAATTTCATTTCCTTCAATAATTTGTGCATTAAGACAATCCCGCATAAATAAAACTCACGTTTAACGTATGCAGAAGAACTATACACTTAACTGACATAATCCCACATTTGCATTTATTGCGTATTTGAGTGCATGTCGAAAGGATATTGTGAAAGCGAATAAATGCATTTTTAAATCAAACATTAAAGGTCGGCGGTATACTAGGGTAGAAATGAAAAGATCACAAAGCTGTTTGCATCCGAGGACCTTCAGAGAGAACATATCGTAAGCGATTTATGCTGATATTAATGGTTGATACCCTCCGGATGAGTAGAACAACCTATATAGAAACGATATGAAGTTTTGCAGACTAACGCTCTCCCCTTTACTCGTTCGGCATCCAATATTCGACCTAAATCGTGTACGCCTTGTGTTTTTCTTATCTTATTTTTTATTGTTACTTAAATGTAATCATGAATACGCTGCATGTGGGCTATGCATTGTGTAATGCAAGGGAAATCATTAAGAGTAGTGCGAGCGTGAGTTTGTGCCGGTACCATAGCTACGAAATCCTATACTATGTGTAATGCGAAAATAGTATTTACAAAGATCCTTTGTATGCGATTTCTTTCATCTCAAATTATGTATTACGATAAACGGCATTAACACACAATTTACTCGATAACAAGAACACTGAAAAGAAACAAAAAAAAAAAAAAAGGATGAAACAATATTTTATTCACAATAAAGAGACTCTCGAAGATAATAAGGAAATATAAGAGACGCTACGCGATCGACTTGATTGATCGAATTGAATGATACGGGCGACCGTCTCCTAACTTATATATCCCTTAGAGGCTTAATAAATTGCAAAAAGATGATCTCTTTTCCTTGTGACTTTCTTGTGACCATTACCGTGCTAGACCTGTAGGAAACAACCTGTAAGCGATTGGTGATATTAAAAAAAAAAAAAAAAAGTTGGAGCTCATTTCATCAATTTCAAATGTATCCGGTCTTCTAGACTTCTCATACTCTGGAGACAGCTTCCGCTTGCTTCAATTTCTTAACCAGCCTTAACCGCCGTTGTCGGATTTCCTCATCAAATTTTATCATTATGAATGTGTATTTCCCATAATAATGCATCTTAGAAAATCAAGTCGGTTCATTGTGACTCAATTTTATACTACACATGTTCTGTGTTTGACCAGTATGCGAGTAGGTCGTTAAATAAGTCGACACAGTTAACTGATCAATAGTTAAACCCACTGACTAGATCAAAGCGGACGTTGCGAGCATTGTGAGATCACTGCTCCTCATTCTCGACTGAACACCTTTCACTTGCCTAATTTTCGTAACGTTTTGCCTCGCTTATATCTAAACACACCCGCCAATTAACAACGAGGACTTACTCGCTTTGCCATATAACAGTTACGCCTTCAAAGTCGGTTTGTACGTTTGTACCTTTCCCTGCTTCTGTCGCTCTTTTTCATAGGCAGTTGTGTTAGAAATTACAATTTTGACATAACGGGCTTGCTTGATCGACAGGGCCCGCGTCATGTCAATGGTCACGGTCGGCCTGCGAATAAGCAAATTAGACCGAAAAGTGAAACTCACTTCTTATAAAAAGTAGTGAACTGCTTTATAGCCTGAACGGCAGAACAATTGATATTGTCAGCCACAATGTGCCAGCAATCAATAGAAATTGACTGGGATCTAAAAATTTATGTAAATATATATTCAGCCACACTGTAGGCAAGAGATTTTATAGCATTTTTCAACATCGATTTAAGACGATGAGTATTGAAGGCTTAGTCCCCGCCCTTGAAATTAGACATAACTTTTATACTTGTTCCTTGTTCGGTTACGGTAAGTGTAACATTTGTTTCGTGAAACGAAAGCAATCGGACAATGGCGTCAGCTCTCTGAAGCTTCTGCTATAGAAAAAATTATTATGAAATCATTACCGTCTGGACGATTGCTGGCTAACTATTATATAATAAGGAAACTATTTCACTCACTTTAATTCGTCTGTTTTGCTGTTTCACCTTAAAATTTGTTATTTCTGAAGTTAAGAGTTGAAGGAAATTGAAATTCTCTTTTTAGACTGCAAGCCAGAGTGAAGTAAATTTCTGCTCTATATCTTTAATTAACAGATTTTATGCATAATAAAATTACCGACAAACCTTAAACTTGCGAGTGTGTGTATGTGTTTATGTGCGTATAACTTATAACACTTGTCAGATATTTAAATGTGTATACAAAACAAAACTTTGCTTAAATGTAAAACTGTAGACATAAATTTTGTACAACGCAAACTAATGCACGACTTCGTTGCCGCAGAATGAAATTAAAACAACAAAAAAGAAGGGAAGAAATTCGTTGGGATGTGCTCAAGCGAAAAAAACAAAATTTCGCAAAATTTATTATTTAAATATTTAAAAAGGAAAAATACTTATATTAACGATAAAAAATGACAGAAAACTTGAAGTAACTCGTAAGGATTTGCGAAAGGATTATTACTTTGCGGTCTGGAGCACGGGGATATCTATCTCTCTTGTTTCACTAAAAATGCGCTTAGTAAAGTTTCCTTCACTCACTTTTGGTTCGGGTTTGTGTTACATTTTAAGATTTTTTTTTTTTTTTTTTTTTTTGCTGGTGTTGTTGTCTTTTTCGCGGTTGAGTAGTTCCTTTTTTTTGTGTTTCGCATTTCAGGATTTAAATTTGAACTATTCTTTGCTTATATTGTTTGCATTTTACTGTTTACGGCTTTTTCATGTAAGAACCGACAGAATTGTTGCTGCTTTTGAAGTTCATTTATTGCCTGAGCGAGAGGGGAGAGAGAGAGAGAGAGAGGGAGAGGGAGCTAATATTGTTTTTTTTTTTTTTTTGAAGCCTTGAAGAGTTTTCTAATAAATAATTCCCGTTGCCTTATGCTTTCTAGCGCGGAATGGAACGAACGAGTTCATATCCTTGTTGTGTTCACTTTCCCAAAGTTCAAATTGTTTGCAGTTCGTTTTGTTTTAACATCTACTTTGATTTTAATAAGCTTTTTACCCATAAGCAAACATGTGATGTGTGGTTAGGTTATTACGCCAAAAACGGCATGTATGCCACGATAATCATGTTAAAGTCATTGAGAATTTTTTTTACTTAAATTCTGTTAGGGTTAGGCTACGACGGAAGGACAGAGGGAAGCGAGATATTAAATTTCAAAAGTTTAAATCGCACGTACATAGAAACAGATTTGTTGGGATTTTCCTGTACTACGTTATGTTACACAAAAAAGATTAAAAAAATTTCCACAGAACAAAGTAAAGCATAGTAAAGTAAAGGATTAAGAGCTATTTGCACTCAATTTTCTTCTTTTTTTTTTTAACCTGCTTGAGAAGTAAAAATGTAAAAGGGATTAGACAAATTACGCAAATGTACTTTCTTACGGGGTAGACAAGATTACATCGAGTCTTTTCAATATTTGCCGGAGGCTCCCTAATAAGCAGAAACCGCATACACTTTTAATCAGCTGCAAAGAAGAAGCGCAATCGATTTAGCCTTGTATTACAGCTTCTTCTTGTGCACTAAATTAGTTATCGTAACGCTGGAAATACCACGAGGGGCAATATGGCATTCCTTAGCTATTGAGCTTCAAAAAAAAAAAAAAAAAACAGGTTAACAGGCCTTGTGACGTTCCAATGATGACTTGATGAATTTTATTTTTATCTGTAAAGACCAGGTGGTGTAGTTTTCGAGAGAGCGGTGACAAATACCTATTTCTACCGTTATAGGTCAGTTTGAATCACGTGACGGTGAACTTCGGCAGTTCTAGTGACGAGGGATAATGGTGTGTGGTGTGATCTATAGCCTACAGTTTCTTCATAGTCTTAAACTATGCCT
This sequence comes from Glossina morsitans morsitans, assembly GCA_001077435.1. Classification (NCBI taxonomy): domain Eukaryota; kingdom Metazoa; phylum Arthropoda; class Insecta; order Diptera; family Glossinidae; genus Glossina; species Glossina morsitans. The sequence continues at coordinate 15,879 of CCAG010019808.1, read as the reverse complement.
TATATATTCAAGGAAATTAAAATAAAATCTTGCTGATTTTGTTGTGTGGCTTACCCTAATTGATTTCTAATGTAATTGACAGCATTTTTATACCCTACACCACTTGTACAAATACGTCCCGATATACATCGCGTTGAGACGGACAGGAGAGAGACTTACCTTTTGCTGTGCCAGTCACATTAAAAGGACTCTGTGAACGATCTAAGCGTGTCCGTCTGTCTTGTTTCCTTCTGTCCAATGTACAGCATTCAATTTTTAAGATGGTTTGATGAAATTTTTCTCGCTGACGTGTTTTCGTCGAAGGACGGACGTTATTGAAAATGGTTCGGATGAGACCACTTTTTCGACTATTAGCCATGTAACGACTTATTTTGAAACGTCGAATAATGAATGGGTATGAAGAGTGGTATAGGGCATTTAATGCACGATGGGCCATGCCCCATTACAGTGTTTTTACTTGTTCTGAATGAAAATTTAATGCAATGAATCAATAAAATCGGTCTACAAGGTCCACATGTATTTATCTTATTTATTTATGTATTTAACTATTACCCGCTCCATATCATTATGGCTTACAACAAAATATGTATTGTAGATAAAAGACTGCGAATGACTTAACTACGCCTTAGATCTTGGCAAAAGGAAGTTAAAGAAAAAGAAGTCACACCAACACTTAGGAATAATGTTATCGATTAAGTAACGTTAATGCGATAAACCAGTAGTCATCGGTCTACGCATCGGTAAACGTTCATATTACTATTCCATTGCGGATTCCATTACGGATTCCATTATTCAAAGAAGCTTAAAGTTACCTTTTGCTGGAACTTAAATTTACACTAATAGCAATGCAGTGACAGCGCAACTTGCAATTACTTATATTATACCTACATTTTCGGTACCTATTGATGTGATTCTTTTATCGAAAGTAATCGAATTCGTATTGTGTGGGATGGATTATTGACTTTTCGATTCGGCAATCGATCACCATAATAACAAGCCACTTAAAAAAGGTTAAATAGTTCTTGGCGATCGTTGGGATGTAGCGCCTCAAGACTTGCTGTGGGGTGTAAAAATTAATTTCAATAGGTGAGAAACGAAAACGAAATTACACTAGCTCCCAAAGGGGACTCCAAATGTCTGTATGCTTAGAAGGTTTAAATCTTTGCACTCGTATGTCGATTGTGCAGCCACTTTGTAGGTAAAAAAGAAAGAAATTCGAAGCGCAAAGGGCTAAAGCTAATATGAAATTCTTCGTATGAATGCCTCTACCTCGCTCATGGCACCTCATGCAGCTTCTTTTTCTATTTAGCTATGGCCTTGTGAGGAACAAATGTGGTTCATGAGGCTTGACTTAGGACTTTCCTTCTTATTTTTTCGTAAAATTAAACTGGGGGCGACCCTTTTCTCTAATACAACTAATTTAGAGGACAGCAGGCTATTTTCCCTCCGAAGTACACTCGTTAGCGATTGAATCAATCGGCACGCAAGAACAAACGGACAAAGAAAGTCCCACATTCCCCGAACTTTAGCTGTTCTAATATGGATTACCAATTGTGTTGATACCTAGATTATGTTCTATAAGGATGCTTACCATTAGGTGTGGTCCCACAAGGTACAGTTGACTATGTTCATTCAACACTTGCATATTTGCTAGGTCTTCGTCAGCTTTTCATGTAACTTGCAGCTTACGGTTGCAGCTTCTTTTTACTTAGCTTTTAAGATACCCAGGGAATGCTATCAAAAATAATAAACAAGAAGCATCAAAAACCTAGATCGGAAGGAGTTCTATTTACATTTTACATTTTTATATAAGCAAAGGAATATTTAAAAACCAATAGCTTCTCTATGGGACATATATCACATCTAACGTTTTTCTGCGAAAAGTTTTCACGCAAGAGTGCGAAGAAAAACTAAAATTCTTTCATTGCACAATTTCAGCTTAAAGATATCATCAGATGACAGGCCCGATGAAATGACAAAGTAAAACTATTAGAATTTTGTACAAAAAAGAAAATCCATAAAATCCATTTAATTATGCAAAAAAGAAGGAATTTACTTAAAGACATAGCGATGAGCGAACCTAAAGAGATGAAATAACTAAACGAGAAATATATTTTGGAGAAAGAAAAGAAAAATTCCTTAAACTCTTACCCAGAAAATGCGCCTTGAAATGTTTCCGAAATAGTTTATAAGAACATCAACATAGAAATGCGTTTAAAAATATTTGCATTTTCTTGCCACCAAAAACAAACTTCGCCGTCATGTATACGGGATATGCGGAGTGCATGAAATTTTTTCGTTATCCTTAACTGAGTCGAGTCTCATTTGCATCCAAATGTTTTCCTCCTTAGTTTCATAAGTTTTTTATTTAAACATTTATATTTGCAATTCGTTTAATTAAGCAATGACTTTTTAATGTCTCGTAATTGTCATTTTGCATAATAAGGAGAGAGATCCGAGAGAGACTGGTGCATCAGACTGTCTGAAGCATCACTTTTTTCTTTGTTTTTGTGCCGCCAAGTCGCGTTTTAATCAAATTTGTCTCCTCTCCTATCACTTGACAATTCTCACAATTTCCTCTTTCCTCACTAAGAGTTAATGCAACATTACTTAGGGCTATAAATTTAATTAGTTCGCAGCAGCTTTCTTTGATTAAGTAAAAGCAAACGAAGAAACAAAAAGGATTTTGTTTTTTTCTTACTTTTACACGACACACAGTACACGTATAATAAGCTTATTATTTATTTTAGGTTTTGCTTTTTCTGTTTCTTTTAGAAAATGCGTCAATTCCAGAAGGTTTTAGAAGACCTAAGCTCACGAGTAGCCTCAGCTGAGACTACCCAGGCCTCTTGGGTCACTCCTAGTAGTTCAGCGGAAGCCAGCGAACAAATGCAGCATTTACAACGTTTACGTGATAAAATGACAACTGCCGGTGCTCTACTGGATGATTGCAACGAGCAGCAATCGTTCTTCACCGCTAATCAAGTGTTGGTTCCGCCCACTTGCCTCTCCAAATTGGAAGATTTGAATACCAGGTAATGTACCTCCGTACCTGATGCAAAATAAACCATTAACCAGTACCTCTTACACACTATACGCACTTTTACGCCATCAATGAAAACTTGAGATCACACACACACACACACACATACATACATTTGCAATTAATTTTAAATCTAACTTACTCTCCCAGAATGAAACTTCTTCAAATTGCCATGGACGAGCGTCATAAAGTTTTGATAACTGCTGGCGGTAATCAGTCGCTGGATAATGGTGAAGATGGTCGTACCACATCAAATAGTGGCACCATAGGTCCTCTGCCCAATTTAGGTCAAAGTGTTAAGCCCCCTTGGGAGAGAGCTACAACAGCAGCCAATGTGCCTTATTATATAGAGTAAGAACTTTTTCTTGCCGTCAAGACTTGATGCTCATGTTTTTGCCTCTCTGTTAGCCATGAACGTGAAACCACCCACTGGGACCATCCCGATATGATTGAAATGATGAAGAGCTTAGCCGATTTGAATGAAATACGTTTCTCCGCTTATCGTACTGCCATGAAATTACGTTCAGTTCAGAAGGCCTTAGCACTGGATCGTATACCGATGGCTACAGCCATAGAGTCATTTGATCGTCACGGTTTAAGGGCACAAAATGATAAATTGATCGATATACCCGACATGACAACGGTACTGCATTCACTCTATGTGACTATCGATAAAATCGATTTAACTAAATTATTGGATTTGGCTATAAATTGGATATTAAACGTTTATGATAGTCAGCGCACTGGACAGATTCGAGTTTTGAGTTTTAAGGTCAGTTATAGGAATCTATTCGATTGAACGGCAAACCGAATAAAATCTATCATATTTCCTTAGGTGGGTTTGGTTTTACTATGTCGCGGTCATTTAGAAGAGAAATATCGTTATTTGTTCCGGTTGATAGCGGATCCTGAGCGTAAAGTCGATCAACGTAAATTGGGTCTACTACTGCATGACTGTATACAGGCAAGTTAAACGAGAAACTACGCAATGGAGTTAAAGTTGAATTAATTGGAAAACAATTTTGAATTTTTCTTCAGGTTCCTCGTCAACTAGGTGAGGTTGCTGCTTTCGGTGGTTCCAATATAGAACCTTCTGTACGCTCATGCTTAGAAAGAGCCGGTATTTCGCAAGAAGGTATTTATCTTTATAAACTTTGATAAAGATCCAAACGACATATGCATTCCTTTTAACGTTTACATGTTTCCCTTTTATTTAGCAATTGATTCTAATCAAGAATTAACCATTGAGTTGCATCATTTCCTTGCTTGGCTGCAACATGAACCGCAAAGTTTAGTCTGGCTACCGGTATTACATCGTTTGGCAGCTGCCGAAACAGCCAGACATCAGGTAAGTCAACACCCTTGACTTTGCAACAGATAGCACAATAAACACAATTCAAATCAGTACACACACACACACACACGCGCGCACACGCGCGCACACACACATGCACACAATACTCAATACATATATACATATTTGCCAGTTAATTAACACCTTTTAAAGAGTGAATACACACAAGCACTTGCTACATACACATAGGCATCCATTTATGCAATTGTGCTAATGTAATGCTGTTGCTTTTCTTATTGTTATTGTAGGCAAAATGTAACATATGCAAAGAGTATCCTATCGTTGGTTTCCGTTATCGTTGCCTGAAGTGTTTTAACTTTGACATGTGCCAAAAGTGTTTCTTCTTTGGACGTAATGCCAAGAATCACAAACTTAGTCATCCTATGCATGAATATTGTACAACGGTAAGTACATAGATATTTCATACACAAACATACATACATACATATATACATACATAAATACCTAAAAATATACGTACGTATATATAATAAGACAAAAAAGACAAAAAAAAAAAAGAGAAAAAACACTCATGCACACATAAAAGTGCTAATTTACTCAAACCTTAAGTATCGACAGAGCAAAAGGTGACCAGATGGTTTCGTATAAAACTGGTATTGAATAAAAATTGTTTTTTTTTGTTGCTGATGTTGTTCTTGTTGTATTACACTTACGTACCGAGCTTTCATTATAATAAACATATAATGTTTTCATTTTTGTGTGCATACAGACTACTTCCACCGAAGATGTTAGAGACTTTACAAGAGCCTTGAAAAATAAATTCAAAAGTCGTAAATACTTTAAAAAACATCCCCGAGTGGGCTATTTACCGGTGCAAAGTGTTTTGGAAGGTTTGTTAACCGATTGTTATGATAAGCAAAACCTTTAGTTGTGCGTATAATTTTCTTTTATAAAAGGTGACGCCTTGGAAAGCCCTGCACCGAGTCCTCAACACACAACGCACACTCTACAAAACGATATGCACTCAAGACTGGAAATGTATGCTACGCGTCTAGCTCAGGTCGAATACGGTGGCGGTACCGGTTCCAATTCCACGCCAGATAGTGATGATGAACATCAACTAATTGCACAGTATTGTATGGCTTTGCCGACAAATAATGGCGCTGGTGGTGCTCCTAAATCTCCCGTTCAAGTAATGGCTGCTATGGATGCCGAACAAAGAGAGGAATTGGAAGCAATTATACGCGATCTGGAGGAAGAGAACGCCAACTTACAGGCGGAATATCAACAACTTGTTACGAAACAACAGAGCACAACACCTGAAGATGGTAGCGGTAGTGGCATGCAACATTCCAATTCCTCAATGGGCAACTTGGCAGCAGGCTCAAATAACACAGGAGAGCACGGTCAGGTAAGAAGATTTAAAGAGAAAATATAATAAAAGGTGAACTCACTTAAATTAGCTACCAACCGTTGACCCCAATTTCGTCCGGTTTGTACGGTGACTTTGAGTCCCTTTAAAACTTCGTATAACATTGTGTATCATATTCTATGCTTGTATAGCTTTTTTGGCATTTTCATAATTCTAATGATTCTTATAAGTGAGCGAGAGTCACGTCATGCTATGATTTGTTATAAGGTTGGGGTTAACATATATTATATATAAAAGATCCACTCTGTTTGCAAAGAGAATGAAGGACGACAGAGTCATTCTCCCTTTTCATTGAAGTGAATTGAAATTTTAAATAAATTGTGTTTTTTTTTTTAGGATATGATGGCTGAAGCTAAATTACTGCGTCAACATAAAGGCCGCCTGGAAGCGCGTATGCAAATTCTCGAGGATCACAACCGTCAATTGGAAGCGCAATTGCAACGTTTGCGCCAATTATTAGATGAACCCAATAATGGTGGCGTTGGTGGTCCCGGCTCGGCATTAAACTCGAAACCGAACACGCTTCAAACACGATCTGTAACCGCCTCCCAATTAAATACAGATTCACCGGCCAAAATAAATCAACAGAATGGTCATTACGATCAGAACACAAGTAAGCAACAATTTTTTAAGTGAAATTCTTCAAAAATTTATTTTCGTTCTTATGAAGGTTTACCAAAAATTTATTTTCTTAACAATTGTACTTGTAGCGATAATTGCTTTAGCGTTTAATAAGATCAATGAAAATTTGCAAAAACTTATCAACGACATAAAGTAAAGGCATAGGTTGTGTGATGGTCCAATTGAACATTTTCATATACGTATATAGTAAAAATTAAATTTTAACTCAGCATCATAAATACACACTACATTAATAATATATTTTCGTAACAAATAGTGCTCAGGAGAGCTGAAATCCCCAAAGTAATTAAAAATTGTAGATGAGGAGGTTTGAAGAAAATTTATTCTGCCTAAAGTTAAAGGTTTGCTCTATGAAGTCGTCTTAACATTTAGTTTGGGGGAAAAAGTTATTTAAAGGCAAGAATTAAAGCAAACAGTAAGTAAAAAATTTGTATTCGGTTGTGACCGAATCTCCGTTCCCTTAAAGCAGACTAAAAAATGGAGACTTATGTCGCGCATTTGTTGTAGTTTATGAGTAACGAGTAAAAAAACGCGGAAAGCAAAGGTTTTCTTTGTTTTTGTTGGATGAACGGGTGGGCGTTGTAGGAGTGTCCTTTGATCGGTTTGGGTCATTTCCAAATCTCCTTTGAAATTTGGGGTAGCGTCTCTTTTTTGCGGAATACGGGAATCTGTATATCACAGATAACACGTAGACTGGCAGATGGCCAGGCGGGCGGACGGACGGGCATGCCAATTTTGACACCTGTGAAGAATGTTTCTATTTTATGGGACGTTATGGAGGTTTTTTATTAGGTAGGCGGGGCCAGGTTTCGCGCTTTTGTACAGTTACTATGGCATTGTCCATAGAGTATACATTCAAGTTTTTATAGGTTTATCTGCTCTAGTTTGCGAGTAAAGAGCCTATATGCCTTTGGGGAAACAGAGGTGTTCTCAGATTAAGTGGTACGGTACGAGTGCCCTTCCATCGATTTGGTTTACTGTCAATACCAACATGTATGTAAGAGCTTCCAACCGTTGGCGCCCAGGAGATTGTTTTTCACAGACATTGCATACTCAAGCAGACGAACACACGAACACTCTTAATTTGTTTCAGGACAAAGCCCTATACTTTATAGAGTCTCCGAAGCTTTCTTCTGGGCGTTGCAACCGTTGTGACAAAATGAATATGCCCCTACCTTATCCTTGGATGATGAGTGTAATATTGTGTATATGAACGATTTCTGCACCCATATGCGCAATATTCCTTTTAATTGGCCATATTTGGTTCAGAGGAAACTAGTCAACCATTCCCTGCTGTTAGTGTTTTCAAAAGTGTAATTTTACGTCATCATAACAGTAGAATGTTTAATCATAAAAAAACATAATTTAAAAATTTCAATTTTTCTGTCTCTGTGTTCTTGTGCTAACTTACATCTGTGAACCGTTACCTTACTAACATGACCGCCTGTAGAAAGTCTCATATTACCCGGTATGAATGATCATCTTTTGGTTGCGACCGCATCAGGAAAACATCATCTCTTGACAGCCAATAATACAGCAGCGAATATACATGCTCTACAACAACAACAACAGCAACAACAACAACAACAGCAGCAACAGCAACAACGTAGTTCACATGCTGGCAATGGCGGCAATAGTGGTTTAGATATGAACAGTAGTCATAGCCATTTACCGAACTTGGCAGCCCTCAATTCGTATCTAACAGATGATGGCAGACCACCGCCACCGCCACACAATGCCATAATGCAGCACAATGCAAGCGGTATGCAGTAAATGAACGATGATTGATTTTGGTTTCATTTTATCGTATTTTCTTTTTTTTTTATTTTGGTTTTCATGATTTTCGTTGCTTATTTCGCTGTTATTAACAGTTACGTTGTATGCACTTTGTATGATTTATTTGTTTTTTTTTTTTTTATTTTTAAATTTTCGATTTTTTTATATGTGTTTACTCGTACCTGGGATAAATTTTGAACTTCTTACTAAAAGAACAACTTTTTTTTCTATTCCTTCTTTTTCTTAAAACGCTTCCTTTTGGAAATATTTCCTCAACTTTAGAACATAATTAAAAACAAAAAAAAAGTGAAATAAAAAGCTTTGCAAAGGCCAGCATTGTGTAGCTCCACTAATGAAAGGGTAATTAATTAAAACAAAACTATATGCAGATCTTGTGTATTGAGAGAAGAATTGGAATTATTTACAAGAAAAAAAAAAACAAATTATTACAAGTTTAAGACAAATTATTAGAAAAAAAAAGAATTTTACTTTTTTCATATTTCTCCGCAGCGGCCATTGGTAAAGCGGTAGAAGAGTTAGTAACTGTTATAACCGAACAGGAAATCGAGCAGACCTTGGAAGCTGAAGACCTTGATATGACCGCACACGGGGGACAATACCAACACAATATCAACTACAGTAACAATAACAATAACAGCAGCACCACCAGCCACCTTAATGCCAATGCAAACAACACAATAGTACCGAATGCTACATCGACTCCATTTTCGTATAAAAATTAATTCAAAAATAAAAAAAAAATATAAGTAAATGAAAAACATAAAAAGATGATATAGTTATTAAAAAGATAAAATAACAAATATATATATATATTAAATATTAAATATTGAAATGAAAATTAACAAAAACTGGTTCCGTTGAAAGTAATAAGAAAAAACGACCTAATTTAAAACAAAAAACAAAAGAAAAACGGAATTTTAAAATTAAATGCAAATGAACTAAAAAATTTCTAACTCAATAAATATAATTTGTGCTGCTCTTTATTTTTAACGGAAAGTACACTTTTATAAAGAAGTAAGAAAAACTGCAATATTTAATACTAAAATAAGTAAAAATGTATTTTTTTTTTAATATTTTAGTTATATACTTTGAAGAATTTAATTCACAAATTACGAATAGAGAAAAGTAAGGAAAAAAAGTTATATATTGTAATTTCTTTTACTATTTTTTTTTTCTATTGTTAAAATTAATACATTGTATTTTTCTTTGATTAAAAAAAAAAAATATCCTTAAGAAAATACTTTTTTTCAACATAATGTGTATGATAATTTTTTTCTTTTTTAATTTGAATATATATATATATTTTTTTTTTTAACATTTATATTATCTTTTAATTTAATAAAAGTAATTTTAGAAAATATTTCTATTATTTTTTTTGATTTTTATTTTACTTTAACTAATTTTTAATATCCAACTGAGAAATGAGACGGAAACTTGACACATATCTCCCGCAATTAACTTTTAAAATCTCAAACCTGAAGAATAAGAATCATTCGCCAAAAGACACGCCCGCAATATGCGAAAAGCTAAAGAAGGAGTATTCAAGGTCAGCTTCAAACGAAATGCAATTTTCTCTCACTGCGTTAAGGCTGTATAGCAATACCCCTCATACTTGTGCAATAATACCATAAGCCAATGCTGAACTTACCTAATACACAAAAAGGTTTGTCTTCTTGCCTTTTAGTCTATTTAAGAATGACACAAAACAATTTGAGACAATAAGTTAAGTATGGGAAAGTTTTCTTGCATCATCGCAAAGACTTCGGCTTTGAAAGCAAGTGGAAGCTGCTCAAAACTCAATCTGATCTCCTAACAATGTGGCAATCTCATCTTCAAAGATACTTAACTGAGACAATTTTAGTTACGGTGCGCAGACAAACCCAACCAACACCTCAGGCAGAGTTATAACGCACAAGAAGGAAAATATCCCAAGATGCCTCCCTATGTCCCACCTGTAAAACAATTTGGCTATGGAAGGCCGAGTGCCTGCTCTCCTAACAAAGCAGCGATGTCATCTTTCCCAAAAAAAAAGAAGAAAAATCTAACCCACATTTTCGGCGGACCTTCTTATACCCCATCTGTAAACTAATTATGCCATGAAAGGCTAAATGTCCACTCTCTCAATCATACGACGATCTCTTCTCCTGACTGACTCTGATCTCCTAACAATGCGGCAATCTTATCTGCAAAGATGCTTAACTGAGACAGTTTTAATTAGCAACCAACACCAACGCACAAGAAGGAAAATATCCCAAGATGCCTCCCTATGTCCCACCTATAAAACAATTGGGCTATGAAAGGCCGAGTGCCTACTCTCCTAACAAAGCAGCGATGTCATCTTTCCCAAAACAAAAAAAGAAGAAGAATCTAACCCACATCTTCGGTGGACCTTCTTATACCCCATCTGTAAACTAATTATGCCATGAAAGGCTAAATGTCCACTCTCTCAATCATACGGCGATCTCTTCTCAAAAAAAAAGGAGATAATTGAGATTACTGCACGCAAACTTGTCCAAGCCGCATCTCAAGTGAGCCTGTAGCTCACGGGAAGAAAAACGTCGCAAAACACCTCCTTATATTCCATTTGTAAAACCCTTCTACCATATAGAACTGGCAGGCCTGTGCTGTTGAACGCAAAAAAGTCTTTAAGACTTTAGGTAATTAATTTTTTTTCTTTTTCTCAATATCTATTATTATTATTATTTTTTCTCTGTTCTTACATTTTAATGTTGATTATTTGAAAAACAAAATCCCTCCTGTTTCACCCTTCACCTCATCTAGAAAATATTTTACAACATATGATATATTTACATAAAAAACTATTGAAATAAATCAATATGTGCTGACGAATACGATCATTGAATGGACCACCTTTTTCTAAAAAAAAAAAAAAAAAAAATTGGAAAAAAAAAAATACTGCATACCTATTATATATCTCTTTACATTAATATATTGAAATAAAAAAAAGGAAGAAAACCAACTAAAAACCATTCCCATCTATAAAAAATAATATTTAGTAATAAATAATCGAAATTCTTTGAAATCATCCTAAAAAAAAACTAAAATTTAATGCCACTTCTCACTACGAATATATATATATATATATATACATGTATGTATGCTCAACGCAACACAGACGATATATAGAATTATCAAAAAATTCCATATCTATATACTTAAATACATGTTTTCTTCTAAAAGGAAAAAACAATATAAACAAAAAAAAAACAAAAACAAAAAGCAAAACACATTTATAAATGTCTATTAAGCAAATTGTAGCTAATCGTATCAATTACAAGCGACAAAATTTATTGAAACCAATCAAACAATGAATGTTCCCGAACTCGAATGATTCAACGATTTTCCGATTTCTTTTCCCAAACTTCGGCTTTCTCTTATTTGTTGAAATTTCATTGAACGTCACTTACCGCGCAGTTTTTTCTTGGCAACAGCGATGGAATAATTTGCCTTATGATCATCACGTATGCTCTTTATTTTCGCAAATAAATAAAACTCGTTGGTTTATCGATTCGAGCGGACTCAGTCGAGACATTATTTGCCTTATTAATAGACTGATGTTTAAACTCACGAGATGCAATGATCACCATTTCAAAATTAACATAGTGATTAGCCCTTTATGCATATGTGAGGTTTTGCAATCTCCTAATCATATTCCATGTTTTTGTCCGAATATTGCCACTGTAACACGCATTGAATTGGAAACATTCTGTAGCTGTTTTTCTCCCAAATTCACGTAACACGCATTGATTTGCAAACATTCTGTAGCTGTTTTTCTCTCAAATTCACCTAACACGCACGATACATGCTTACAACGTTTTCTCATAAAGATCATTCAAGAATTACACAACTGGTTTTTGATTTGTCTCAGTTATACCTATCGCCGTAAAGTATGTTAACTTTGGCGTCGTATTAATCATGTTTTGTTACATTATGTACCGTTTTAGATAGCGCTACCTAATGGTGCGCTTTGACTTCCCTGCTTGATAGTTTCAACACTAGACTTATAGCCGCATCCGTCAATTTGACGGGATTTGTGACTTCAAGGTAGAAAATTCTACGTAAGGAAGCAGACGTCTTCAGACGTTAGGTGTTGCTCTCTAACGAATTAATGTAATGCAAATGTACATATCTGTCCTCCTTTTGTGAAACATGCCCACTTTGCTATTTATTGAGGTAATGTACCTGTTTTTAGTGAAACCCGCCAAGTTGACGGGTAATTTTTCTCAATTGCCACAGTCGTGTTTTTATACCCTGCACTACTTGTGTTAGTAAGGGCTTAAGGTAGACCAACCTTTTATGTTACCGATAAATGCTAAAACTTATTTTTTTCGTTGATCTGTCCGTCTCATGTCTGTCCTGTCTATCTGCGAGCAGCAGATTGCAATTTTTGAGACATTTTGATGGCATTCGGCATCGGTTCGGATCGATGCACACATATAAAAAACATATTGCAGTTATCAAAATGTTTTAACAAAACTTGATGTGTAGCGACATTTCGGCTGGGACAATTTTGTAAGCCATTTCTCACAAAACCATAATGAAAAACAAGCCCTTGTATGGACAAAAAGTCTATTTTCTGGGTATTTATGAAATTTTTGAGAATATCATGCGATATTTTGGGCATCCCCCAATGTGCAGACTTTCATGGAAAGTATGCCTTTGCATGAAAATAATTTGCAATCTTTTCTTATTACTAAAGCAAGTGAGTAATTGTACTAGGCGAAGTGGAGTAGGGTATCTAATGAACTATAATAGGCTTCCTTGTTGGAGGTAGTTTTGTTCTAAATTTTGGACAGAACGAACCACAGGAATTTTCGTGCCAAGCTTCACCTTCCTACCTATATTTCTGAGACTGCGACGATCCACAAAATTACCCGTGAAATTGCTGGGTTTCGATAAAAACAGGTGTACTCAAATCGTCGATATATCTAGTACTAAATATTCAAAATTTGTTTACAAACATATTTACATAATATCCGCGTAATACTTTACTAGCAAAGAATGTTATACTCTGACCTGATTGTGTCACAATTTTGACTCCATGCAATTGATTAAGCGGCTGCAAGAGTCGTATAAGGCGATACTTACACATATCCAAGTACACTAATGTAATAGAAGCAAATAATATGGAATTGCATTCCGCTACAGTTGCATTTTCTATGCCCACCACCTTGGTCTTAAAAACAAAAAGAGAGCTCCAAACAAATGAATTTCAACTACTCCATAGGGTGCGCGTGGTTGACTTTTCCCATTTTTTTACAAAAGCTATAGAATCTCAAGAATTATTATTGTGTTAGTAATGAGCCTTTTTGCTTTTGAAAACAGAGGTGTTCTTAGTTTATATCGTACTGCGTCCTTTATTCGATTTGGTCTATTCTCTGTGTCCAACTGCGTGCAAGAAGTTCCAATGTTTTTGCCAAATTTTTGACGACCAAGAAAATGTTTATCGAAGGCATTACGCAGTAGTAGAGACGGAGATACTTAATTCAGAATTTCGAATTAATCAAAATATATATACTATATAAAACTGGAGGAGGCCGTGTTTCTGGGTATTGGAAACGAAATTTCAATGTTCCATAATATTGAGTGGACGTGACTGATTTTTTCAATCGTTATGCAAGTGCTGTAGAGCAATCCAAGGAACAAAAATATTTTTATCCTTGTATTTTAGGAAAGCAAATACCTTTTTTCCCTTTTATAAACACGTGAACAGGTATTCTCAATTTATGTCCTTCGACCGACTTGATCCCATTTTAATAGCAGTCTCGATGCAAACGTTTCTAATGGCTTTATCAAGTTTTAAGCCGATGGTTTCATTTTTAGGACCAAGAGAGTGTTTACCATAGACGTTCCGCGGACAAACAGACGGACATACTTAAACCCATTCAGAATTTAATATTGACCAAGATTGTGTGTACTATGTAGGCTGTTAACAAAATCGTGCGGTGGTGGGTATAAAAACAATTTAAGCCGAACACTACGTCCCTTCTTTTCCTTTATCCGTTTTCCGTTTTCCTTTCACGTTGCAATCAGCGTTAGCTTTATTTTTATGTGATCAAGTTGCGTTTCCTGTACGTAAGCGATGGGTACGCTCTTCTCCTCTCAAAGCATATATAAATACAAAATCTTCCCATATCCAAAACTACTGAAGAATTAAGCACACAAATACAACCCTTGAAATCCCTTTAAATATTTAAATATTAAAGAAAAAAATCGCGACAATATTACATTAAACAAACTTTTTTAGATAATGAAAAAAAATTACATAAAGTATGAATAAAGACATATATTGCAAACACCTAATATCATATTAACATATCTCAAGTTTTACTACTAAAATAAAAAGATAAAATAAATTAAATATTTAGAAAATAAAATTAAACGAATTTGAAAATTTGCATCAAATCTCTAAAGAAAATAAAATTAAAAAAAAACTTATGAAAATTATGTGTTAAAAAAATTGTTTTTTTTTTTTTTATATAAATGAAAATAAATGATATTTTATATAATTTTATAATTTTTATAAATAAAAAGTTGTATTATTTAAATTATGCTTATGTATATTTCAACTGCCAATACACACAACATTGCCGACATAATCAAAACCGAACAAACGCAAAAAACATATCCCGAAAACATAGACAGAAAGAAAGAGAACACAAAACAACCGACCCTTTTTAATATGTTTTTATATCATTATTATTATGAGTTATATATAAAACGAAAAAAAAGAAATTTAATAAATGAAAGTGAAGAGAAAACGAAAATGAAAATTTATTAAATGTTATTTAGCTATTTAAAGTGAATAAAAAATGAAATAAATCTAGAGAAGAGAAGCTCGTGTTGAGTTGCATTTCTTTAAGAATTGCTTGGATAACAGAGTTGCATTTTTGGTAATTACGCTCGAAAACAGTTTTGCATGAGACGATAAATATTTAATAAAATGATAATCAGCTTAAACGTATCAATTTAGCATTTAAACGTTTTGTAATACTAAAGAAATTTGCTACAGTAACAAAATAAAACAAAAATAATTACCACTAGACTAGATTTAGTTAAATTAATTTCGAAAAAAAATAAGAAAAACATTTAAAACAAAAAAAAAAAGTATATTTTTACTTAACCTCTTCGACTTATCACAACAAATCCCAAAGCTTTACTAATATATCTTAAATAACCAGAGAAAAAAAAAAAACTATTATTTTTTCGGAAATTTAATTTTAATTTTCGATTCTAATAAAGAAATAAAAAATAGATAAAATTTAAAAATAAAATCGTACCTTTAAATACTTACTCACACATATATATACATATACACACACACACACACATATACATACATACACACACTGTCCTATGTATTTATATGAATTTTGATAACACGTAGGATTTTTTTTTTTTTTATTAACTTCTTGTATTTTTATATAACCTCTCCCCAAACTAATGAAAATAATAAGAAATTTTTTGTATTAATTCTTTGAAATTAAAACACACGGACACATGCATATTTATATATATATTCATATCATATTAATAACAATAATATATACATACTTAAATATATATATATATCTAAATTATATACTCTTACAAGATATTAAATTAAATATACATACATATATATATATA